>LPNX010857032.1:0-10139 GCA_001517045.1 Pseudotsuga menziesii
ATTATTGTCCTACAGCAGAGCAAATATTGACATAATGAAAAAACCACTTGGTAATGATAAGTTCACTCATCGTGCCATGTTGTTAAAAAGAAAGCTAACTCTAGCTAGATTTTCATAATGGTGTAATGAGCTAACATATAAGATTTCACTCATAGTGCCATGTTAGAAGGAAAGCTAACTCCAATTAGATTTTTATCATGGTGTAATGTATTTGATGACAATGTGGCAGTGTTAGATGGAAAACTAGTTTATGAGAACTAACACACATTAGCTTTTACTCACCGTGCAATGTTTTAAGAACGAAATATAACTCCAGCTAGATTTCCATCATGGTGCATTGTGATTGATGACAATGTGGCTATGCTAGATGAAAAACTACACTATGAAAGTTTACACACATTAGATTTCACTCACCGTGCAACGATTTAATAATGAAAGCTAACTTCAGCTATATTTCCAACACAACCCAATGTGATTGATGACAATGTGGTTGTGTTACATGGAAAACTACCTTATGAAAACTAACCCACATTAGTTTTCACTCATCGTGCCATGTTGTTAAAATGAAAGCTAACTCCAGCTAGATTTCTATCATGGTGTAATGAGCTAACACACATAAGCTTTCCCTTATAGTGCCATGTTGTTAAAATGAAAGCTAACTCCAGCTAGATTTCTATCATGGTGTAATGAGCTAACACACATAAGCTTTCCCTTATAGTGCCATGTTGTTAGAAAGAAAACTAACTCTAGCTAGATTTCCATCATGGTGTAATGTATTTGATGACAATGTGGGTGTGTTAGATGAAAAACTACCTTATGAAGACTAACATACATTAGCTTTACTTACCATGCAATTTTTTAAGAATGGAAACCAACTTTAGCTAGATTTCCATCATGGTGCATTGTGATTGATAACAATGTGGTTGTGCTAGATGGAAAAATACCCTATGAAAGCTTACACACATTAAATTTCACTCACCGTGTAACGATTTAAGGATGAAAGCTAACTCCAGCTAGATTTTCAACACGGTGCAATGTGCTTGATGACAATGTGATTGTGTTAAATGGAAAACTACCTTATGAAAGCTAATACACATTAGCTGTCACTTATCGTGCCATGTTGTTAAAAGGAAAGCTAACTCTAGCTAGATTTTCATCATGGTGTAATGAGCTAACAAACAAAAGATTTCCCTTATAGTGCCATGTTGTTACAAGGAAAGCTAACTCCAGTTAGATTTCCATCATGATGTAATGTATTTGATAAAAATGTGGCTGTGTTAGATGGAAAACTACATTATGAAAACTAACCGACATTAACTTTATTGACTGTGCAATGTTTTAAGGACGAAGGCTAACTCTAACTAGATTTCCATCATGGTGCATTGTGATTGATGACAATGTGGTTGTGCTAGATGGAAAACTACATTATGAAAGCTAACACACATTAGAATTCACTCACTATGAAATGATTCAAGGACGAAAGCTAACTCTAGCTAGATTTCCATCACGGTGTTATGTGATCAACGACGATATGGTTGTGTTGATGGAAAACTACCTTATGAAAGCTAACACACATTATCTTTCACTCATCATGCCATGTTGTTAGAATGAAATCTAACTCCAGCTAGATTTGCATCATGTTGTAATGTATTTGATGACAATGTGGCTATGTTGGATGAAAAACTACCTTATGAAAGCTAACACACATTAGCTATTACTCACTGCGCAACGTTTAAAGAACGAAAGTTAACTCTAGCTAGATTTCCAACATGGTGCATTTTGATTGATGACAATGTGGTTGTGTTAAATGAAAAATTACATTATGAAAGCTAACACACATTAGATTTCACTCACCGCGCAACGATTTAAGGTTTAAAGCTAACTCCAGCTAGATTTCCATGACGGTACAATGTGACAATGGCGTTGTGTTAAATAAAAAACTATCTTATGAAAGATAACACAAATTAGCTTTCACTCATCGTGCCATGTTGTTAAAAAGAAAGCCAACTCCAGCTAGATTTTCATAATGGTGTAATGAGCTAACACATATAAGCTTTCACTCATAGTGCCATGTTAGAAGGAAAGATAACTCCAGCTAGATTTCCATCATGGTGTAATGTATTTAATGACAATGTGGCAGTGTTGGATGGAAAGTTACCTTACAAAATCTAACAAACATTAGCTTTTACTCACCGTGAAATGTTTTAAGAATGAAAACTAACTCCAGATAGATTTCCATCATGGTGCATTGTGATTGATGACAATGTGGTTGTGTTAGATAAAAAACTACACTATGAAAGCTTACACACATTATATTTCACTCATCATGCAACGATTTAAGGATGAAAGCTAACTTCAGGTAAATTTCCAACACTGCACAATGTGATTCATGACAATGTGGTTGTGTTACATGAAAAACTACCTTATGAAAGCTAACACACATTAGCTTTCACTCATCGTGCCATGTTGTTAAAAGGAAAGCTAACTCCAACTAGATTTTCATCATGGTGGAATGTATTTGATGACAATGTCACTATGTTAGATGAAAAACTACTTTATGAAGGCTAACAGACATTAGCTTTACTCACCGTGAAATGTTTTAAGAACAAAAGTTAACTCCAGCTGGATTTCCATCATGGTGCATTGTGATTGATGACAATGTGGTTGTGCTAGATGAAAAAATACACTATGAAAACTTACACACATTAGATTTCACTCACCATGCAACGATTTAAGGATGAAAACTTACTCCAACTAGATTTTCAACATGGTGCAATGTGGTTGTGTTACATGGAAAACTACCTTATGAAATCTAACACACGGTAGCTTTCACTCATCGTGCCATGTTGTTAAAAGGAAAAATAACTCCAGCTAGATTTTCATCATGGAGTAATGATCTAACACACATAAGTTTTTCGTTATAGTGCCATGTTGTTAGAAGAAAAGCTAACTCCAGCTAGATTTTCATCATGGTGCAATATGTTTGATAACAATGTGGCTGTGTTAGATGGAAAACTACCTTATGAAAAGCTATCTCTAGCTAGATTTCCATCATGGTGCATTGTGATTGATGATAATGTGGTTGTGGTAGATGGAAAACTACAATATGAAAGCTTAAACACATTAGATTTCACTCATCGTGCAATGATTTAAGGATGAAATCTAACTTCAACTATATTTTCAACATGGCACAATGTGATTGATGACAATGTGGTTGTGTTATATGAAAAACTACTTTATGAAAGCTAACACACATTTGATTTCACTCATTGTGCCATGTTGTTAAAAGAAAAACTAACTCCAACTAGATTTTCATCATGGTGTAATAAACTAACACACATAAGCTTTCCCTTATAGTTTCATGTTGTTAGAAAGAAAGCTAACTCCAACTAGATTTCCATCATGGTGTAATGTATTTGATGACAATGTGGCTGTGTTTGATGGAAAACTACCTTAAAAAAGCTAACAGACATTAACTTTACTCATTGTGCAATGTTTTAAGAATGAAAGCTAACTTCAACTAGATTTCCATCATGGTGCATTGTGATTGATGACAATGTGGTTGTGCTAGATGGACAACTACACTATGAAATCTTACACACATTAGATTTTACTCATCGTGCAATGATTTAAGTATAAAAACTAACTCCAACTAGATTTCCAACGCGGTGCAATGTGATTGATGACAATGTGGTTATGTTCCATGGAAAACTACCTTATGAAAAATTACACACATTAACTTTCACTCATCGTGCCATGTTGTTGAAAAGAAAGCTAACTCCAGCTAGATTTCCATCATGGTGTAGTGAGGTAACACACATCAACTTTCCCTTATAGTGCCATGTTGTTAGAAGGAAAGCTAACTCCAACAAGATTTTCATCATGGTGTAATGTATTTGATAACAATATGACCGTTTTAGATGGAAAACTACCTTATGAAAGTTAACATACATTAGCTTTACTCACCATGCAATGTTTTAAGAACGAAAGCTAATTCTAGCTAGATTTTCATCATGGTGCATTGTGATTGATGACAATGTGGTTGTGCTAGATGGAAAACTACATTATGAAAGTTAACACACATTATATTTCACTCACTGTGCAATGATTTAATAATGAAAGCTAACTTTAGTTATATTTCCATCACAGATCAATGTGATCGATGACAATGTGATTGTGTTAGATGAAAAACTACCTTATGAAAGCTAACACATATTAGCTTTCATTCATTGTGCCATGTTGTTAGAAGGAAAGCTAACTCTAGCTAGATTTGCATGATGGTGTAATGTATTTGATGACAATGTGGCTACGTTAGATGAAAAACTACCTTACGAAAGATAACACACATTAGCTATTTCTCACTGTGCAACGTTTTAAGAACAAAAGCTAACTCTAGTTATATTTCCAACATAGTGCATGTTGATTGATGACAATGTGGTTTTGCTAAATGGAAAACTACATTATGAAAGATAACATACATTAGATTTCACTCATTGTACAACGATTTAAGGTCGAAATCTAACTCCAACTAGATTTTCCTCATGGTGCAATGTGACAATGTGGTTGTGTTAGATAAAAAACTAATTCAAGCTAGATTTTTATCATGGTGTAATGAGCTAACACACATGATCTTTCACTCATCGTGCCATGTTGTTAGGAAGAAAACTAACTCCAACTAGATTTCCATCATGGTGTAATGTATTTGATGACAATTTGGTTGTGTTAGATAGAAAACTATCTTATGAAATCTAACTCCAACTACATTTCCATCATGGTGCATTGTGATCGATGACAACGTGGTTGTGTTAGATGAAAACTACATTATGAAAGCTAACACATTAGATTTCACTCATCGTGCAATGATTTAAGGAATAAAGCTAACTTCAACTAGATTTTCGTTATGGTGTTATGTATTTGATGGTGTTATGTATTTGATTACAATGTGACTCTTTTAAATAGAAAACTACCTTATGAATTCTAACACACATTAACTTTCACTCACCGTGCAATGTTTTAAAAACAAAACCTAACTCGAGCTAGATTTCCATCTTGGTGTAATGAGCTAACACACATTTTCTTTCACTCATCGTACAATGTTTTAAGAATGACAACTAACATGTTGTTAAAAGTTGAACTAATTATAGCTAGATTTCCATCATCTTGTTATGTATTTGATAACAATGTGTTTGTTTTAGATAGAAAACTACCTTATGAAAACTAACACACATTAACTTTCACTCAACGTGCAATGTTTTAAGAACAAAAGCTAACTCCAGCTAACTTTTCATCATTGTGCAATGAATTAACACACATTAGCTTTCACTCAACATGACATGTTGTTAGAAGGAAAGCTAATTTTAGCTAAATTTCCATCATGGTATAATGTAGGACAATGTGGCTATGTTAGATGAAAAACTAACTTATGACAGCTAACAAATTAGCTTTTACTCACCGTGCAATGTCTTAAGAATGAAAGGTAACTCTAAATAGATTTCCATCATGGTGAATTGTGATTGATGACAATATGGTTGTGCTAGATGGAAAACTACATTATGAAAGCTAAAACACATTAGATTCCACTCACCATGCAATGATTTAAGGACGAAAGCTAACTCCAAGTAGATCTCCACTGCGGTGCAATGTGATTGATGAAAATGTGGTTGTGGTAGATGAAAAATTACCTTATGAAAGCTAACACACATTAACTTTATCTCATCATGCCATGTTTTTAAAATTAAAACTAACTCCAACTTGAATTCCATCATGGTGTGATATATTTGATGACAATGTGGTTGTTTTATATAGAAAACTATCTTATGAAAACTAACACACATCACCTTTCACTCACAGTGCAATGTTTTAAGAACGAAAGCCAACTCAAGCTAGATTTCCATCATGGTACAATGTGATTGATGGCAATGTGGTTGTGTTAGATGAAAAACTACCTCATGAAAAAGTAACACACTTTAACTTTCAATAACTGTGCAATGTTTTAAGAACGAAAACTAAATCCATCTAGATTTTCATCGTGGTGCAATGTGATTGATGACAATGTAGTTGTGTTAGATGGAAACCTTAATTATGAACGCTATTGCAAGTTATGTTTCACTCACCATGCCATGTTGTTATAAGGAAGCTAACTCCACTAGATTTTCGTTATGGTGTAATATATTTGATGACAATGTGGGTGTGTTAGATGACAAACTACCTTATGAAAACTAACATATATTAGCTTTCAGTCACCATGCAATGTTTTATGAATAGAAACTAACACCAACTAGATTTCCATCATGGTGTAATGTGATTGATGACAATGCGGTTCTATTAGATGGAAAACCACAGTATGAAAACTAACACACATTAACTTTCATTTATCGTGCAACGTTTTAAGAACGAAAGCTAACTCTAGCTAGATTTCCATTACATTCATACACATATATCAATAATATAAGTGCTATGTCCAAAGTCAAATAGGAATTCGGTGGTTTTATCTAAGTTGATATCTGTCATTCTCTAATGCTTCTTGGAACTCTTATTGTTATCTCTTCATATATATTTTGTGTAATTTATATGTAAATTCCCTTTTGCTAGCGCGCACAAGATGTAGGGGAACAATGTTTCATGGCATACAAAAGGGCTACCCTATTGTTTTGAATTATTGCAACTATATTACCCTTTTGAACATACACTTCATATGGTTTAACTTTAATTACAAACTACAATTCAAATGTCTTACAGAAATTGGGAGGAGTTACAATGGAAAATATAATTTTGATAAGAGGGACTATGTTAACCTCTTAATTAATGGTCAAGTTATTAGACTAGGAAGGGTTGAATCTACAAATAATACAACTCATTATGGTGGAGAAATGCTTAATGTAGGATATGTTATGGTTTTGATAATTGATGTTATTGAACCACATTTGATGGTGGAATATATTGATGAAGGGGACTTACATCCATGGAAGATCGTAGATTCGAGGCATAACAAAGGTAAATCAAAATCTTGAAACACATGTTAAGTGTTTTTGATAGTACATTTCTTATTAGTTTTGAGCAAATACTAAGTTTGTCTAATTTGTTGTATATTTGGAAATGTCTCTTCTGCATTTGCTATTGGAGACAAGGTATATCTTTTGCAATGTGGAGTGACGGTGGGTGAAGGCTCCATATTCAATACAAAGATTGGTCATAAGGTGCATGGAAGTATGTTAAATAAATGATCCATACTGGTTAACATTGAGAAGGTGTTAAAACATTATGCTCTTTTGCCACATCCAACAGGATTTGAAAATACACTAGGGGTCCATTGGGATCTTATGAGATTTTTCCAGAATCAAATTTGGAACCTCATTGTCATGATCATCAAGTAAATGCTCCCCAATATAGGATTACATTCACATGAAAAAAGTTTTCTCTTACACATGAGTGCACGGGAACAAGCATGTGCATTGTCAAAGAGATCATAGTTAATGTCTGTGAGGATGACATGGTTGAGGGTGAAAGGTTAGGTGAAAAGGAATTCGGTGTTTTTGTGGAAGACATAGAAAGAAATTGTGAAAGATGTAGGATTGGAGATAAGTCTATACATTGTTTGGTTAGATGGTCAATAAATGAGTTGGTGGACAATGAAGGTGAGATTACAAGGGTGACAGAAAATTTCAAGGAGGCGCCCAATGAAATGGTGGTATGTGATCTTATAGAGGACACAAGTCCCTTAAACACATGGGATGGTGATATTTATAATGAAAAAGATCCAGCCTCAATTGCTATGCACGTAACGAGGCCATATAAAAGGATTAAACGAGTTGTGGCTACAAAAAAAGGTGGAAACTTTCAAATACAGAGAGATGAAGAGAAAGAAATTGACTTTTGGCAGGAGATGAATGTTGCAAACAAGATTGTCTTCAACATGTGGATAGGAAAGCCATTGCAGCTGCTAGAAGGGGTATGAAACTCTTAAAAAAATGACATTAGGGAATTTTCCTTGAATTCACTCCTTTCCAACACAATTATGTCAAAGAGCCATGGCCATGGCCTACCTCCTACTGTTAGGAAAGTAAAGGACCTGAGGTTTAATGGAGATATTATTTGTAAGAAATCATGGTACAAGATACATAATATTCCTCAAAGCACCTTCTATACTTACCAACATAACTTCCAATAAGGACCTGTCAAAGGAATTCATGGTAACACCAATAAATGCAAACCATGTGCACATACTGTGGCAACCATAGAAATATTGCACAAAATTGTCATGGATAATTCAGATTTTTCACTGAACCAAACACAAGAAGTTGAATAAGATGGAACATCTGCTCCTTTAATATCGCTGCCAACAACGTACACCCAAAGTTCTTTGTTAAAAGAGATCAATGAGGCTCTTCAAGAGCTCAATTTTCCATCAATATCACAACAAACAATGAGTAAGATTTGGAATACTCATTTTCCATATATGGAATTCTCAAAGAACACTAACTTCAGTAAATGTAGTGAATGTATCGTGTTGAAAGCACAGATGAAGACAATGACTACAAAAGAGCTAGAAGAAAAGGCATGAGCTAGAATGAAGAAACATAACAAGATTGTTATGTGTGGAAGATATTTCTACTATGCCCATAGAATTATGTCAGAGCGATATCCAAAGGAATACTTGAGCATTATCCATGATAAAATGGACAAAACAAAGACTTCAATCCCAAGATTACATGTCAAATCAAAATCTATTGCAGGAACAAACTTGGGTTTGTCGTTTTCAGGTGTGCTAAAACATGGGCATAACACATGAGGTTTTGGTCATTTATCCCTACCATTTGTACACATGGGATCACAATTTACCAGTACATCTCTTACAAAGTGCTTGGGGACCTTGAAGACCCACACCTTGATATGTATGGTAATTTGCTTGATGAGAGTGGAAGTTCAAGAAACCCACTTTCAAATGCATTACTTCAAAACTCTATTTAGTCAAAATGTAGAGTGTACAATGATGCTTTCCTATCTTTAAATGGAAGCTCAAAAAAACAATATCTTGATTTTAAACCTCTTCCTCCACATTTATTGTTACAGTTGGACAATGTGGCTAGTGATAATAAGAATCTTTACGTTTTCATGTTTCTATCACTATTAACTGCACTTGGTGTCTTCATCACTATTGAGGTTGGGTTCTTGCTTATGGGGCACACCCATGAAGACATAGATGGAACCTACGGAAGAATGTATTCCAACTTGAAAAGCACAGATATATATTTTTATCTGAGATGGTGTATACATATTGCACAATAGAGAAAAACAGGCGTTTCCACCTAAACTTATTGGCAAAGTGTATGACTTCAAAAGTTTTCTTAATGGGTACATCAAGGAGGGGAAAAATGCACTAGTTGGACATCTTAATGTCCAGTACTTCCAATTTCTTGTACTCAATGATGTTCCAGTTATGAGGTATAAAGAATCCATCAGAGACATTAAGTGGTTGGAACCACAGTGAGTTGTTGAATATAGATGACGGAGGTCGACTTATATTGCCCACATGGAAGCCATCTTTCTTACATCCCAAAGACAATGATGTTTATTTAAAAGAACTAAAGGAAGGAATAACATCATATATAAAAATGTGAAAAGAGACTATTGGCAATGAGAATTCACCAATTGTTACAGAGGAATGGAATAAAAAATAGATTATTGGAAAAGAGTTCTTGATGCATTAGATGGAATCTATAATGACCATACACCCTTGGATGAAAGTGATTCTTCTTCTGATGATTTTTCGCCCAAGACGAGGAAAAATGTTAACATTGATGGTATTGTACTCCATGCAATATCAAGTATTATGGATGTGGATTTCGATAATGTGACAGATGAACCGGTATATGTTGGACCCAAGTGCAACAAGCCAAAGCCAACATTAGATCCTATAACCAATGTAGAGAAAAGGACGCTGTTTCTTGTTAGATCAGGTAATGAGGATGAAGGGGAAATGATTTGGATGGAAAAATCCACCTCAGATATCTTCCAGGATGATGACAGCGAGACCCTTCAAGTAAAGATTGATTGGTGGCAGCCTAGTTTAGGGAAATACAAGGGAAATATTTTAGAACAATATTGGGTACCAAATCTTGATGACACAGAACTTTGATCTA
>LPNX010857032.1:12659-23275 GCA_001517045.1 Pseudotsuga menziesii
GGAGTCATAGTTGGATTTTGAAAGAAATTAGGTTTTGACAGATGTATGTTTCTATTTGTATTTTGTATTACACTTGTATTACAACTATTTTAGGAAGATCGACTTTTCTATTTTTGAAAGAATTCGATCCATAGAAATAGGATCTGATAACTATCTCAGAAGCTCAGAAGTTTTGTATATAAGGCATGATATAAGGATAGTGGCTAGATTTGAAATGGGTGGCAATTGGATATGGGAATCCAATTTTGATGTATGTTGTATGACATGAAACTCTCTGCATCTTCAATACAGGTTCTGCTTTGATATGATTATGATTATGAGCTGATTTTGTATTTTATGAATTATATTTTTTTATGATTTATCCTGTATATGGTCAATTACATTCCATTACATGATTCTTATGATGAAATACAGTTATCTTTCAAACCTTTAGTGACAAAGTCAGATTCATTCCATAAATTCTTGCTCGCAGTTCCCTTGTTATTGAATTTTGTATTCTGTTTTACGTCATACAGATCTTTGATGGTTATGTGATTTTTCCTATATCTTTGATTATATACGAATTCAGTTTTTATTTTTTATTTTATTGAATTATTTTTAAAAATATTTCTTTCAGCTTGAACCCCTGTAGTCTAGGTTCAACTTTAGGGATAACAGTATGATTAACTAACATAATTTTTTTCCTGTGATTCAAAGTTTGCAATTTCAGGAAACATTTACGGAACAATTCAGATCATGAACACTAAAGAAGATAACAACCGACAAGGAAATAGGAACAACCCCACCCAGGAAACAAAACTGGTGGTGGAACTGAATTTTGATATTTTGAAGACCATACATAGTCTTCAAGCAGATTTGCAAAGTTTCAGAGAAGATAGTATGAATGAGAGAAAGGAACAACAAGCCACAAATGAAGCATTACTATGAAATATGATGGGAGGAAACCCACAGGGGAAACCCACTTATTCCACAAAGAGGTTCAATAAGGAACCTTATCCTAAACGGGACAACAACCCAGGAGAAGAGGAACAAAACCATGAACCTTGAGAAGGAGAATATCACAACCCTTCCGGTGGGGACTCTCTTTCTCCACATAGGAAGAGACAAAGAAATGATGATAACGTACAGGAGGAATTCATAAAAATAGGAGCCCCTACCTATGAAGGTGAAGTCAACATGGGAGAGAAAGCCAAAGAATGGTTGTTGGGTATGAGAAAATATTTCTGAGTTCATAACTAGTCAAGCTAAATGAAGGCTCAGATTCCCATATATAATTTAAATGGAAAAGCAACAATATTGCGGAGAGATTTGAAACACAGCAAGAAAGATGATATAGGAGAAATTCGTTAGAGTAGCTTCCGCAAAATCATTCAAGGAAAATATATGTTGGAATGATTATTTGACATAAAAGTAAAGGAGTTTCATGAACTACGTATGGGATCAATGACTATGGATTCTTTTATTAACATATTTCGAGATCTGTTACATTATGTACCATACATCAAGGAAGAGAAGGTAAAAATCCAGCAGTTTTTAGGAGGTCTTCCTCCCAAATTCTGGGAAAGGATTGAGTTCGAAATGCCTAAAACCTTGGACACCACATTGCACAAAGCTATGCTCTGCTATGAGCATGGAAAACTAAGGCAAGAGAACATGAATAGAAATAGAGACAAGTCTAAGAACTTCTCTAATAACCGTAAACCAGGGTTTAACCCACCCCCGTATAGAAAATAGAACAACAGTTTTCGAGCAAACAAGAATTTCAACAACTCAAGTACAAAATCCTACGTAGCAGCTCCAAATGCTAACAAGCTAGTAACATCTCAGGGATCCAATGATACCCTAATATAGATCAAATTTTGGAATTTTAGTGGGCCTCATTATGTCTGAGAGTGTAAGAACAAGACCAATGCGGTCTCGTACAACTTACAAGAAGAACCAATGATCGAGGACATACCTGGAACACTGTGGATTTATGCATCCTTGGATGGTCGACATGAATACCATCAGGCTACCATTGTTGAGATAGAAGGTAAGGTATCGAACACTTCTATTTCAATACTTATTCACCTCGGTGTTTGCCGACACTATGTATCACCTAAAATTGCTGATGTATGCAAACTAGGAAAAGCAAAACATGATAAACCTTGGCTGGTTGATTTAGCCACAGGTATGAAATAGAAGGTTTTGGAAATAATTAAAGATTACAAGGTAAACCTGATTGGTTTTCCAACGAAAGTAATCTTGAACATTATGACATACTTATCGACATGGACTGGTTGGAACAATACCATGTCATCGTCGATTGCTTGCACAAGTCAATTTTGTGTACGGATGGCCAAGGGAATCAAGTGAATATTCAAGGCATTCCGAAGAAAGTTTTTGTAAGACAGATATCTTCCTTACAAGCAAAGAAGTGCATTAGGAAATTTTGGAAGTTGTTTGCAGTAAATATCCGAGACATAGAGACTGAAAGAGAATAGCACATAGAATACTTTCCTGTTCTTGTAGAATTCAAGGACGTGTTTCTTGAGGAAATCCCAGGATTACCTCCGAAATGAGACCTAGAATTTTCCATTGAACTGACACCAGGATCAGCTCCGGCTTCCAAATCCCCTTACCACATGAGTGCACCTGATTTGGTGGAACTCAAAATGCAATTGCAGGAGTTGATAGAAAAAGGGTATATTTGACCAAGTGTGTCCCCTTGGGGAGCACCGATACAGTTCGTCAAGAAAAATGATGGTATGACGCGGATGTGCATTGATTACCGTTAGTTGAACAAAATTACTATCAAGAACCAATACCCACTCCCTAGGATCGATGAATTGTTCGATCAAGTAGGAGGAACCAATATATTTTCAAAGATCGACCTATGATTCGGGTACCATCAGGGGCTGATTCACGACGAGGATATTCACAAAACCTCCTTTATTACAAGGTATGTACACTACGAGTTTGTAGTAATACCGTTTGGGTTGACTAATGCACCCATGAAATTTATGTGTATGACGAACATTATATTCAATAAATATTTGGATAAATTTGTTTTGGTCTTTATAGATGACATCCTAGTTTACTTTAATAGTAAAGAGGAACATGAAGAACACCTTCGGATAGTACTACGAGTGCTACGAGAACACCATCTTTACACTAAGTTTAGTAAATGTAATTTTTACAAAACACAGATACAGTACTTGGGTCACATTATCTTCGAGAGAGGGATAGTTGTGGACCCAAAAAATATTAGAGCCATAGAAGACTAGTGTACCCCTACTAGTCTCACTGACATTAAGTCCTTTTTGGGATTAGCCGGATATTATTAGAAGTTCATTGAGAACTTCTTGAGAATAGCTTGTCCCATGACTGCCTTGCAGAAGAAGGAAAATAAGTTCTTATGGATGACCAAGTGGGAGGAACATTTTCAAAATATTAAGTAGCTTTTGACGACTGCACCAATACCATGTATTGCAGATCTCGATGGGGATTTCATTTTTTGCACAGATGCAAGCAAGGAAGGGTTCGAAGGAGTCCTCTTGGAGAATGATTACGCAATTTGTTACGAATTGCGAAAGTTAAAAAGAACATGAGAAAAATTACCCCACACATGATCTCGAGTTAGCTGCCATCATTCATGCATTGAAGATGTGGAGGAACTACCTCATGGGAAGGAAATTCCTTCTGAAGACAAACAATATGAGTCTGAATTGTTTATTCGAGCAACCAAATCTGAATTCTAGACAATCTAGATGG
Source organism: Pseudotsuga menziesii (assembly GCA_001517045.1). Taxonomy (NCBI): domain Eukaryota; kingdom Viridiplantae; phylum Streptophyta; class Pinopsida; order Pinales; family Pinaceae; genus Pseudotsuga; species Pseudotsuga menziesii. Next base: position 16,413 of record LPNX010857032.1, read on the forward strand.
TTGGATTTTCTTAGCGAGTATCATTTCAAACTAAAGAATATTAAGGGTAAAGAGAACAATATTGCCAATGTTTTAAGTCGACAAACCCATATGATATATGAGGAAACAATAAGTCAATCCGATTCGGATTTCCATGAGAGGATTAGAACGACCAAATGGGTTGACCCTTTCTATGTAGAAATCCTCAAGAAAGTCCAAAAGGACAGGTTGTTTCAACAACATAAAGAGTACCAGGTAGACGAAACAAGACTACTTTGGTCTAAGGAAAGATTGCATGTTCCGGTAGGAGGGTACATTCGTTCCGGAATCCTCATGGAATTTCATCAGGCACCCTACTTAGGGCATCCATGATATCAAAAGATGATATCCGTCACCAAGAGACACGTTTTTTGGCCTAAGTTAAAGTCTGACATTGTGATGTTTATAGCAAAATGTCAAGAATGTCAGCTGGTCAAGGCTAAGCATCAACATCCTTCAGGATTGCTGCAGTCGTTACCCATTCCAGAATGGAAGTGGGAGGTTATTAGTATGGATTTCATCACCGATCTACCGAAAAGTAAGAAATAAAATGATTCTATCTTTTGTAGTAATTGACAAATTGTAAAAAACAACACACTTCATTCCAGTGAAGTCGACCGACAAGGCAGTAAACATTGTCGATATCTTCTTGAAGGAGATATTTATATTGCATGGGATACCAAAGGAAATTATCTCGGATATAGATGCGAAGTTTACAGGAAACTTTTGGAGATATTTATTCACCAGATTAGAAACGTAGTTGAACTTTATCACTGCTTATCACCCGTAGATAGGAGAGAAGACAGAGAGAGTAAACCAAATTGTTGAGGACATCCTTAGGATTTATGTCATGAACAACCCCACTAAGTGGGAAGACTACCTACATCTTGTATAATTTATGTATAACAACGATTACTATTCTTTCACCAAGATGAGTCCCTTTGAGTTACTCTATGGATGAAAGTATACAACACCGGTTACTTGGGATATCCCAGTGGATCGACTCATGTTAGGGCCTGATCTATTAATGAACTTGGAACGGTTGGTTTCCAAGGTCTATGTGGACCTTAAAGAAGCACAAGATGACCAAAAATGTTACGAGGATTAGAAAAGAAAAGATAAACATTATCAAATAGGCGACCATGTCTACTTAAAAGTAAAATCAAAATGAATCTCGTTGAGATTGGGGAGGTGCGGTAATTTAGCACCTCGGTTTTGTGGACCTTTTGAAATATTGGCCAAGAGAGGACTAGTGGCATATGAACTCACATTACCCGCACACATAAGAGTCCATACTGTTTCCCATGCATCATTATTAAATAAATATGTTTATGGTACTAAAGATGTAGTTGATTGGTCCTTATTACAGGTGGAACTTGAAGGGGAGTTTTCCCTTGAACCTATTCATATATTGGAGAAGAGAGAGGTGCAGTTCAAGAATCACACCATAGTTCAGTTGAAGGTACAATGGAAGCACTTCAAAGCTGATGAGGCTACTTGGGAGAATGAAGCCACCATGAGAAATTCTTACCCCTCCTTGTTTCACGATGTCATTTTGAGTCTCTAGAACACCAAGGATGGTGTTGTTCTAAGCGGGGAGGGATGTAGTATCCTAAATTTTGGACCTAACACTTATAGGAATCATCCTATTGATTATGATGTGATATTGATGTTTTATATACTGGTTCGAAGACCCCATTGCATATGAACATGATGATTTGTTTTATATATCGGGCGTAAGGCCATTGTTGATGATATATATATACATATATGCTTGTTTGTGTTGGGTGTGGACCCTGAAGCACATGATTGATGAGATGTTTAGTATTGAGCGAGGAGCTCTGGATCACACAAGTGATTGATGTTTGTGTTGAGCGAGAAGCTCTGGAACACATGAGTATTATATTTGTGTTGAGCATGAAGCTCTAGAACACATGAAAAGATAATTTGGATTGGGCATATGCTCTGAAGCCTTCCATGTTGATGTTGAGCATAAGCTCTGGAACATTAGATCCTTGGCCATTATATCCCTAGGTGTATCGTATAAGTACATCCTAGCATTAGTGTTGAGCAAAGAGCTCTGGAATCTCACTAAGTTTGTAAAGCCTTGTTTTTAGCATTGAGTATGGGCTCTGGTAAGCGCTAGGAGTTACTGAAAAGAATTAATGATTCCTGAGTGAAAATGAGTTGAGAAAAATATTGATCTCATCTGACTTATTCATAAGTGATTAAATGAAATTTTGAATTTCTATATACCCATCCAATACTGAAGAACTACCATGTTATACGAAGGAATACAACATGCAATGATCTTTAGAGTTTCCTAACCTAGTAGACCTAACCATCTACCTCATGACCTTAATGTAGAAAGTGTCATGAGTCTAGGGATCACAACATGTGATACCCCAAGAAAAATGTTATATTATTATGTATTTTATACATAGTATGTATAAAGAATAAATATAGTAATAATATTAATAATGAAAAGTTCCATCTACTACTATTATTACTAACATAAAGATTAAATAGTATAATACCTATAAAAGTCCAACTAGGAACTAGCTAAAATTTCCTAAGTCAAAATATTAAAAATAGTAAGTAAATGAAAAGGGTTAAATCAAGAAATGAAGCATTTCTTGATTTAAATGCCCCTTTGACTGAAAAGTCTGTCTATAAAGTCCCAAGCCCAAGAGAGGCTTAGGGATCTCATCTATCTTTTGGAGTCATTATTCTGCTAAAACTTATCAAGAGAGTTCTTGGAGAACATTTCCTATAAGAAAAAGAGAGAACTGATCCAGACTTGATATACAAACTAGGGCAGCCTTACCTTAGGACCTCTAAGCTACTTGCATGTTGGAACCAGCTCGGGGGGATACAGTTTGAAACTAGGAACGGTTCCGGGTCATGGTTGGGTGGAACGTGGTAGTTCCCAAGTGATTCACTCATCTAATATAGAGGTCAAATCTGCCTCTGATTTGTTAATGCTGGTTATTTGAGTGTGCAGGTTTCAACCATTAAAGAGGCTTCAATTTACAAGTACGAGGTCGTGGACTCCCTATTAATTTTTGTAGAATAAATGTTGCCTAAATTAGGAAAACGTTTACATTATATTTTCTAAACCCCATGTGCCTTGTTTTCTGTCCCATTCTCTTAGGGTTTACATTTTAGTCTATAACCCTAGGCTGTAATTTAATTCCTATTTAAGATCATCAAGGGTTTGGTATTTTTAGGTTTTACTTATGTATTGTCTTTTACTCTTGTAGTATTGTCTTCCTACAAACTAAGATTTATTTCAGATTAAATACCTAGCTAATAGTTGGCCTATATACTCTACTTACATATTGCATATATTGTCAGTAGAAGCATGATATAATTAAAAAGACCAGTTCATATCTAAGTTTCAAATCTAGAATAATTAAAACAAATATCATCCTAACCTTTTAACAGTCCAAGTAATCAAGGCCCTATACATGGTGCACGATTTATAACCACTATACTATCTATATCTACCAAGTATAAACAAGAATATTATTATCAATAATATAAACCCATGACATGAAGAAAACAAGTCAAACCATCTAAGTATTAAAATACACATAACAAGACTTTATAATAGAAACCGTACAAGATATATAAAAAGTCCAACATAATACAATCTACAACAAACATGTAAAAAATAACCAAAGTGTAGTTACAACACTAAATAATAAACTATATATTTAAACAAGAGATCCCAGGATCGAATCCCGTGGACACCCAAATGTCAAAACACATACCATAATACTCAACCCCATTATATAAAATAAACCATAAGCATTTTAACAATCTTGTAGAGTCCTTCTACGTTTCATAAAGCCACGCTATACACACTGTGTATGCGGCATGTAACAATAAGATAAATTCTCTACAGAGAAGTCGTGAGACCCTCACTTTTTGTAGACATGCTGTAAACACGGCCTCAACCCCATAAATAACCACACAGTAACCTAAACTAAACCTTTTCAAACGTGTGGAAACCCTATCAACAAACAACCTACAACAAGGATTTCCAACGCAGGGTTTTTTACACCCACTACTGTATTGCTTTCCATTTACACATAAATAAATAAAACAGTAAGTATGCACCCTCCAAGCTATCGCAGTTGCCATGGAGAGTGCTCATGCCATTCACGGCATGCCCCCAAACCATGCGCTGTCACTATTTACTTTCTTACAGCTAAGACAAATAATGGAAGCAAATATACACAGACTAACCATGAAGGAGAATGCCTTATAAATCCCAGCATAAATAACCATTGAAATCAAATTGAGCATACACTTATAAACAGTCTTATAAAAACCATAATCGAGTTTACACAATCGAATTCCATTGGCCATGGCACGATTGCAAGCAATGGTGCTTCCCTAGCTTGTTAATAGAACAAAACATGATTTATAATTTACACATAGAGCAAGTCAAATGTACCAAGGCTCTTATTTCCATTTCCAACAGTATCATATTAATTACAAACCCAAATCTTTGTAAACCTATGCCAAAAAAAAAATAGAAAACCCCACATTAAACCCCAACCAGTGACGAGATGAAACTGAGTCCCACCCATAAAGCCGAAAGGTGACAAGTGCAAGCTTATTTAATAGGCTTACAGTGAATGTTATGGCATCACCCATGAACTGCTTTTGAAGCTCTGAGCTATGTTGCTCCTTGTAAGCCCTGTCACCTGAAACCACCAGCAACAAGATGGATGAGAAGTATGGAAATCGTGGCCAAGCAACAAACCATCAAACAATGCTGCGAAACCCAAGGAAATCTTACCTTTTCTATCCTAAAGGTCGCCTTCACCATGTTGGGCAGAGGAAATAAGGGAAAACAAGGAAACAAGGGAAAACAAGGAAACTGAGTAATCACCAAACCCCATCGTGAGCCAATCCCTAAGCTTGAGCTGCCACACACTCCAATGTGCATTAATGGCGCCATTCTGTTTCCCATTATCAAAACCCAAACCCACTGCGCTATATATTTCTTACGTTACAAATCGAATGCCTCCATTTTTCATTGCAAAGTCATAAACCCCTTATGCATGGTATAAACTATATCATATATTCACCACCCCAAGTTAATACAAGGTCAACATTAACATATGTATCGCTTAGCTTAGGTTTTAAACCTTAGGACCATGCTTAAACATACTCTTTAGGTATTAATCCTAGGACCATGGCATGTTTTATTTATAAAATCCAAGTTTCGTCCTTTGTTTAACGAAGAGCTATGAACCTGTAAAAGAATAAAACAAAAGTATAAGTTAATTACTTATCATAAAATAAACCTGTGATACAAATAGGCTAGGGTATTAACAATTGATAGCAATTACACCAAGAATAATAAGTGCCATTAAATTACCGAGTTTGTGTCATGCAATGATAGGTGTGGTATTAACCTTGTCAATACTACAAGTGAGTAAAGAACAAAAATTTGTGTTTGTGTTTAACTAGCCTAATAAATAAAAAAATTATTTTCAATTTTTAGGAACATTACAAAAGCAACTTGTTAATTTCAAATCCAACTAAGTCCATCAATTTTTAATGATATGACCCCTCTTCATTTAACTAATGGCCGGTAGGTGCACTCTGCCTCCTACTTTACTTATCCCAATAAGTTTTGTTTTCTATAGTGTTTATTTTAGTGCTATTTCCAATTTTCTGACTTTATATAAAGTTTAGTTCTTTATTAACATAAAATCTAAGCAATAAACATTTTTAACTTCCTCTTTAAGGTTGAATAAAGGATATTTTTTCAATTGATTTTTGAATGAAATTATTTAGAAGATGAACTTATGGGATTTTTATTTTTAAATTAGAATTTGAATACATCTTAAATGATGTTTATTAGTCATAATTTAGTCAAATTTTATTTTTTTATATAAAAGTTTATTGATATAGTTACTTGTATTTTATGGTGTAAATTTTAATTATTTGGTAAACATTTTTTTATTATCAATATTTTTTATAAAGGTTATTGATATAGTTACTTGTTTTTATGGTGTAAATTTTAATTATTTGGTAAATATTTTATTATTATGAATATTTTATATTTGGTTTTGGTTATATATTTTTAGGAAAATGTATAATTAAAAATAAAAAATAAAAATATATATTGATAAATTTAAGGAAAATAAAAATTGAGAGTATAAAAAATAAATAGAAAGATATAAAAACACAAATCCCTCATAGATTTTCATTTGACAGGCAGTAGAAATTTCAATTTCCAGTCGGTAAAAAGTAAATTGAAAGATATGAAAAATACAAAACACGGTTTTAAATTTTCATTGCACAGGCAGTAGAGATTTCAAATTTCAGGCCTGCAAGGAAGAAGTGGAAATGGAAATGACCACATTGTCTTACCTGTTATAATGAACGCAAATTTCAAAACCTTGTGGGGGACAAGCCTATAACCCTTCAGCTTATGGTAGTCGTCGGCCCAAGTATTTATTACTCTAGCATGATAATAAATGTATACCATGCATAACTTTGAAACCCAACTAGCATCTTAATCGCTAGATCGATTTCAAAGGCATATCACCTTCTCGCTGATTGCGTGAGATAAACACGTAGCCTCCCTAACGTGTTAATAATTCCATACGATGTCTGTGTCATGAATACAGGTGGCGACAATGCTTTTGTTGATGGTCATAGCCAAGCTTACATTATTAAAATTATGTACAACAAACCCACACTTGGCTAAGCTTTAATCTTTAACAACGTGTCTAATATGTATGCTCTCTATGTAAAACTTGGAAACGAGTTGCACATTCCACAAATTTGACCGTACCAGTTATGCTATCAAACTT
>LPNX010857032.1:23706-57748 GCA_001517045.1 Pseudotsuga menziesii
AATTATCGTTATTAAAATAATTGAATGTAAAATAAAATAGCAACATAGTTGCTAAGTACCTACCTCTTAAGAGAAGTTTGAAGAAAATAGTAATAGGTTGAATATAGGAAAAATAACACTAGATGTAACAAAGAGGCTTACTATGAAGTCCTAAGTAAAAACATGATTGCTTGTCCCTTGCGAATAGTTTGAAGAAAATAATAATAGGTTAACATTTTAAATGGTATAACAGATTACACATAGATTACACATTAATAAATATATAATCCAAAATAATTAAAAAACACATGAATAAATTGACATTAATAAGCCCATAAATCTAGGAAAAGTAACATTAGATGTATAAAATAATAAAGAAATAGAATATTACTAATAACTAAATGCAACCATGCTATAGTTGTGAGAAGCATTCTATGGAAGCATTTCTTGAATTTTGCAAGGAGACCATTATATTGGAGTTTTTCTTGTAAGAAAAAAGATATTAGAATTAGAATTCATGCTTACTAGTCCACATTTTCACAAATTGGAGTATTATAAATGGTAAAATATACTTAGGATTCACACCACCTACAATCAAGGGGTTTATATATATAAACTAAAAATAAGTTTATGAAAAAGATTAAGTGATATTTATATATAAGTTGTTTGTGTTTCTAGGAAATATAGTTACTATAGAATTACTTATGTTTTTGTTAAATTATTCTTTTAAAATCTAAATTTAATAAATATACTTAGTATATATTATATACCTATGTTGGTATTTTTAGTAAATATAGTTAGTATAGAATTAATTAAATTTCTATCAATATTTTTTTTTAAATTAATCTTTTAAAATCTAAAGTTAAAATTTAATTTCCATAAATTAAGTTTAGGAAGTTGAAGTTAAATAGTTTTGACTGCATGCATTTTACTAAATTACATAATAATAAATATGTCTAATTACTCGGTATCTTTCAATTTAGTTTTCAAATATGGTTTTGTAATATGAAAATAATGTTTTAAAAACTAAAAATCAATCAATAAATAAACAAATAAATTAGTAAAATTTGTAAGTGTTTTAAAGTTTGTAAAATGTTTAAGTTGAAATTATAAAAAAATATTATATATCTAAATGTATGAAAGGTTAATATAAAAAAAAAAAATTCTGTAAAATAAAGGGTAAGTATTAATTGCTTGACTTTTTAAATCTGCTTCCAACTGATTGCCGGGGTACCCGTCTAAGTTAGGGAATAAATTCGGCATATTTAAAGGCTTTAGAAGGACGATTAGGCACCGTAAAGAGAAATATGTATAAACCCAACTTCCAGAGAAGCGGTCACGAGTTCGATACCCATTGAAAGGAACCTCACGGTGATAATAAAAGGGCGTAAATGCATACCTTCTGTAAGTGCCGAAGCTCGTCGGTAAGCAAGGACTGAATTCTAGGCCTTTTAGCAATGGATAGCAAATGAGAAAGCTCCTCGACGTCTACGTTCAAATCGCTCGCCATGATACCTTGAGGGCACGACACAGAAACGAGTTTAAGGTCCAGTACGTGAGTTTTGTTTAATGCATGAGCGAAATTTTTGGAATTCACGGAAATCTAGGGAAACGTAAATAAGAATTTATTATTTGTTTTATTAATCAATTGATTGACCCACAATTGTACTTATCCTAATGTCATAGATGCCATGTGTCAAGTGAAAACCAGATACCAAATTCCAAGGCTGACATCATTTGTGATTAGCCAATCAGTAGTTTACAAAATAGTTTTTTTAACAAAATTAAAAAAATTATTCTACAAATCCATAAGTTAAACTTTAGAAAACAGATTTTAATATTTTTGGCAGGAGCAACTAATACAAAGTCAACCGAAGTTGACTTGCAATCGATTGCTATATACCTGCTCCGGCAGGTATAATAAGCTAAATATGTAAAAAAATTTAAATCAACTTAATAAATCTATACCTTTACACAAAATTTTTATTGAACTTAATTTTAAAAAGTCATTAAATATTTCATTTTTAAAAACTTATTCCTATAATTCAACCCAACTTAATAACCTCTTCCATTTAAAATTTCTTCCACATTTAAAAAGACAAAAATAGACAAAAATAGATTTCAACAAATGATTAGAATATATGGTACAAATACAATGGATTTCAATTTTGTAAACGTGGAAACTTAGCCTTCGTTATTGAATCCAATAAGAATGTATATCCATTATTGATGTGGACCATTGCAAGAGCCGAGAGGCAAAATATTTGTCAAAGCTATCGAGTGGGTATTGACTTATAAAATGAAAATTGAGATCAAAGAATTGTTTTAAAAATTATAATTTTCTTCATAATGGAAGGTAATAAAGTTGATAAGTTTAATGATGCATTTTAAGTTATAGAATGCAACAAAGTTAAGAATTTGTTTTTTTTTAAACTATATTATTTTTTCCTCATATATGTATACTAGATTTTTAAAAAATTGTATATGTATACGAAACTTTAAAAAAATAAACATCTCAAATAGGCCGTGAAGGACATAAAGACAAGCCTAAATACAGAGTGGGGATGAACCATTTTTTATTAGCTAGATGATAAATTTTTAATGCTTGTTGGATGGTTAAGTTAATTCCTTCAATATCATAGATGGAAACCAACTTCTCCTTCTAAAATGGTACCCACCTCTTTCTTGGAGTTGCACATTTGGGCTTGAAAAGTAACTTATGCTCTAAAGGAAGGGTAGAAAGGCAAAAGAAAGACAATGAAAGTGAGGGCACAACTCCTATACGTTCTTTCTAGGTAAAATTTTTGTTCATTATAGGAAGTGCCATATTCAAAATATGACATTTTCCATTCCATAGGTCCATTAAGAGTTTTGGATCACCTATAAGTTATAAATAAAATATATATGATATTAAATTGACCCAAATATAAATAAATAAAATAAACACACTTAATGTACATAAAGATTTAGATAATTTAAATAATATCTTAAGTTTAACATCAAAATAAATCTACAATTTTATTGATTTTTTAATTTGGCATAAAATCAAGCCAATAAATATATTTAAAAAAATCAATAATAAATCCTATTAAAATTTCCAACTAACTTATGGAAATGATATTTTTTATTTTTATTTTTATAATGTTACATATAACTCTCATTAACTTTATAAATGGATACCCAAAATCTCTTCACCCTTAACATTCACAATGCCTTTTAACACTCAGTTTCACTAACATTGCAAACATTTAAATTGATTTTTCAAGAGAATGCTATCATCACATTCCCTATTTTAAGGTATAATTAATTTGAAAACTATTAATTAACTGTGTTTTGTCTCTTAATAAGGGCATTGATTTTGCTACTTGTGATATGGTTGTCCACTTCAAGGCAAAAAGAACAAAAACAAATGAATTGTTCAATGAATGGAAAGATATTCTAAAGCCATGCATATTGACCAATATTCAATTGTGTGAATTTGTTTCTTTTTCTAATTCCCCTCGGGCCTTGAGGCAAGGCGAAGCATGGCATGGTTGTAAATGCAACGTTTTGCTTCTGAAAGCCAAACGTCTTATTCATAATTATTTGAGACAAAAAGGAAATTTGGCTATTTTAGGAGAGGAGGGACAATTTGCTCTTCCTTTAATACGAATCAACCATTGTAGCTTTAGAGGATCCTACATGTATCAGAAAGCTCTGAAACTAAATTTTAGGAAGTTTTAGTTTTGCTCTCTAGCCCTTTTAGGGATCTTGGACTCACCTTCTCATGGCCTGGAACCTCCTTCCTTCTCCTTTTCACTGTTATGGAAGCATTAGCACATCAGTTGCAGGTTGGTTTGAATCGCTTGATTGAGTTACTGGATCGTTTTTTTTTCAGATTGAGATGGTTAGGTACAATTCATTTAATTAAATATTATAGAACATGTTATAAAACGAAGTTTTGTTTATAAAGTTTAGGTTATTTTAATATTCCCCTAAATAATTTTTCCCATATTGGAGATCATCATCGGTGCCCTCTTCGATGCCATAGAATGAAGGTTTTTTCTACATAATAATTTATTTATTATGTAACGCAGATCAGGGATCTTCACAACAGGTGGCAGACCGCATGGACTACCGGCGATATTAATGTTTGATATTCAATAATTAAACTTTATAATTTCAAGCCACATCTTTCACAATTATTATTATTTTTTTAAATTGTATAATATAATTGGCCAACAAGTCACCAATTATGAGCTTCGTTGCTTAGGATAATACATTTGTTTTTTTTTTAATTTCAATTCAACCAATGTAATAATGGGAAATTGTTGGATTTTTTTGATAATGTTGATTGTAGATATTATTTGCTTTAATTAAAGGAGAGTTTGGTGAAAATTATTGGTTCTTTTTTATGGTTTGGATTGTCCCAACCAAACCATGTCATGCCAATGTAATAATGGGGAATTGTTGGATTTTTTTTTTGATAATGTTGATTGTAGGTATTCTTTGCTTTGATTAAAGGAGTGTTTGGTGAAAATTATTGGTTCTTTTTTATGGTTTGAATTGTCCCAACCAAACCATGCTAGGCCACTTAGAATAGTAAAGTGAGTGATCGCGTAGACTCTTTGTTCATTTCTATATTGGTGGGGCATGATGATTTGTTGTATCTATATAAGTTTAAGTATTTTTAAATTTATAGATATAACATGTGGTAGACCACATGGACGACCAACAATAGCAAGTGCATAAGGGATCTTCACAACATGTGGTAGACCGCATGGACGACCGACGATAGCAAATGGAGTATGTCATGGCCACTTTAGCAGTGAAGCCATGCACTTTTTGGAAATTGGGTTACCTGTATTGGCGAAGCATTCAAAGCAAAACAGGTCAAGTACAACTGGAAGCCATGCATTTTGTAGAGCATTCAAAGCAGAACAGGTCAAGTACACCTGGAAGCCATGCATTTTGTGGAAATTGAATTAAGGAAATGAAACTTCAATTACATGCAAAGAGCCATCCGTCTACCTATAAGCGTCTTAATGGACCTGGACACTGGAAATGTTTTCGATAAGCATAATCAATTCAGAGAGAATGTTGTCAATCCAGAAATGTTCCTTCCCATTATTTTGTTACAATGCAGACCGAGGGAAATATGTTTTCATATATTACAGAAAGCAATGTTGTAATATGCTTTTTGGTTGCAGATAAGGGATGTCTCAATCGTTTGAAGTGGTCTCTACGAGAGGTAGAGATAAACAACCATGTGATTGTCCCCTTCCTCGATCCTTCCTTTACAAGGAATCCAGACTTTGTGAATGAATACACAGCAGCTAGCCTTTTCTTCAGAATCCAGGTGTTTATCTGGTGTTTCTGTGGGTAATTGACTTTAAGTCATAACAAGCTGGAATGTGCAAAATCGCGGAAGGAATGCCACCCATGCTCGTGCTTACTATGTTGCCTTTACTATTGGACAAGCTCGAATAGAACTCCAATCTACTGATGCTACTACTACTTCTGTTGGATTTGGGTCTTCGCTAGTATTACTTATTTTTGAATTGTTTTATAAAATGGTAAACAGGGTAGGTATTAGCAGAGTGCTAAGGGCGGGTTTCAGCATAGTGACTCAATCCAGTGCCTGGCTCACGTTACTCTCGATATGTCAGATATATTATCGGTCGAGAAGGTTGTGAACGGGGTAGGTGAACCTTAAAAATTTCTTTTCATAATTTCACGCAAGCTAGCTAGTATATTGCATCGCCTGTGTAATCCTGCTTATAAATTTGTAATCCTTGATTAGGCGACACGAAGTAGGAGATTGAGCTAAACACCATTTTCAGTAATCATTTGCAGCGAGAAAGGCAGATATAGTCTAATCATGGGACATACACCATGCTGTGGCGAACACGAAGGGCTGAAGAGAGGATTACCTAGGGTTTGGGTAGCTATTAAACTTTTTTCCAATTTTTTCAAACTTGGTAAGAGTTTTAATCTCTCTGAAAATCTTGAATTCAAAGAAAAGTTGTTATGAGTTTTATCAATTGAGTACATCCGACGAATTCTAAAGATTTTAAATGAAAACTTCGATTATAACTAAATATCATTCTGAAACTTCGATTATACCTAATTTTAGTGTTTTTTACCAAATTCTTGAAAGAAAAAAAGGTCAATTTGCTATCTACTAGATTTTTCGGCCACCGTTACTCATACTCCATTCCAGGGTACTCTTTCCATTGCTGCACCAATAACCCATTTCTCCATAATTTATCTTAGCGGAAGATGGGTTTGCACGGTCAAGCACAGATCCACTAAACAACTCTTCAAGTCAACAAAAGAATCTGTCATTTTGTCTGTTTTTTAAATTGTGTTTTAATTAAAAAAATAGTTCTACGAGAATGGTCAAATTTTTAAATTAAGCGTTTAACATGATTGACATCGAATAATATCTGACAAGGATCATGTTTTTGAATAATAATAGCATATTTTTACCCCGTTTTCCAACAGGGATCGGTATAGATTTTTTACAGTTCATGACATGATTGAAATGAATCTTTCGAATTTGGAATGGAAAGCAGAAACAATGTAATCAACTGCAGCGTAATATTTTTTAGGAGAGCAATGATCTGGCATAATGATTAATGACTATGTGTTTGTAAATTGTGCAGTATACTTTGCGTTTAGTGTATTTGTCGATCGGTGTATTGGTTGCTGCGTTTCTTGGTGGGTATAACTGCTACTTTGTTTCTTTGGCTCTTTTGCCCTTTCCAGAGTGCTTTTGAGAAGGGTTTTTCATTATGTTGCTTCGCTTTGTTTCATCAGAGGCATTCTGTTGGGTGAGAACTGGCGAAAGGAAAGCGTCTCGGATGCGTAGAAAATATTTGTAAGCTGTATTGAGACAAGATGAGGGATTCTTTGACGTCGAAGGCACCACCACATCAGAAGTTGTTACCAGGGTTTCTAATGATACTCTCGTTATACATGACGTTTTCGCTGGAAAGGTATGTGATCTTAACTACCCTATTTTCTTTATGTTCGAACTCTACAGGATCTTGATTTGTGTTATGATTGTCAAATATAGAAATGGGTCGCTAAAATGACACTAATTTATGATCAGAATTTGCCAATTTCAGTTACCCAGCTTCATCATGAATGTGTCTCTGTTCCTCTCCGCTTATTTTGTGGCATTCTACTTGACATGGATATTGACAATAGTGTCGCTTCCTTTCGTGATCTTGCTGATGATTCCAGGAATATTGTATGGACGGATTCTGGTGGAGACGTCTCGCAAGCTTACTGAAGCCTATAATGTAGCAGGAAATATTGCAGAGCAAGCACTGTCCTCGATTAGAATGGTGTATTCTTTCGCTGGAGAGGAAAGGACAATGGTCAAGTTCTCTGATGCGCTTAATGGAACTGTAAAGCTTGGACTTTTCAGTGCACAGTTTATGAAAACCATTTTATGCTGATGTCATCATTGCCATGTGTCAAGTGAAAACCAAATACAAAAATCCAAGAATGACATCATTCTTGATTGGCCAATCAGAACTTTACAAAATAGCAAATCCAAATATTTTTATTAAAATTTAAAATGTTTTTTTGCAAACTCTAAACTTTAACTTTAGAAAACAGATTTTAATTTTTTGTTGTTTGGAAACTAATACAAGGTCAAAGGTTGTTGACTTGCAAACGATTACTATATACCTGCTGCGGCAGGTATAATAACATAAATTTGTCTCATGGTTCATGATCTTTGATAGTACATAAACTTTTTAATTGAAAGATGGGTGTCCTCTACTATGCATTTAGTTGTTTATAATTCATTTTACTTTACATTAAAGTTGGTTTTACAATTTTGTTTAATTTGTTAGTTTTATATTTTTAATTTAGTTTTTAATAAAAAAATTCTCATTAAAGTTCTTCAAAGTATAATTGTCTTATTCAATAGCATTTTTCTCTAGACAAATATTTTGAAAGGTGCCATCTTAGTATAATTTCTTTTTATTACATACTCATACTTGTATGTACTCTTATATTTTATATAAAAAAACTAAAAAGACAAAAGCAAAGTATTTCATATGAAATACTTTGAAATAAAGTATATTTACAATTTATGACATTTCAAAAATAATAATGAATTATTTTATGTTATTGGTCCAAAATTTAGAAGCTAATGTTAATATCATTAAAAAAACAAAAAACAAGATAAATACTTTAATACATTTTGTGACAAACACTCACAATAATCTAAGAACTTGTTTTTTTTCAATAAATTAGTATTGCTTGCATATTTATAATAAACAAACAAGAAACATGTAAGCAACTAAGCAAACCAAAAATCATGATCCAATTAAAAACCTCAAAAAATAAATAAATTATCTAATCTAGTTAATAAACATATAACTTATAAAATCAACCTCTTATCTTATAATTTTATAAATGGAACGTTTTGATATGATTCTCTTCTATGCAAGAACGAAAATATTTAATTAAAGATGCCAATGTAAAGACTAATAAATACTATTACTTTACCTTCTAGCTTGCTCCATAGTAAAGACTAATTTCCATAGTAAAGACTAATTTCTTGAATGAGTAGCGACAAACTCTAAAAGAAGGGACTCCATGCTATGCGACTCATCAAGTTATATATCATGAGTGGGCCTAATGGTTAAGAGCATGTGTTTCCTCTTAGGAGGTCACGGGTTCAAATCCAGAGGGGTAGTGTATGTACACCTCTGTAGACTTTAGCAGTTAAATCGCTGCGTAGAGGGGGGTCCCTTGTCCCACAAACAAGGGGGTCTCATACACCAATTTGGTGTCTCGCTTGGTGGTGACCTTAAAAATAGATTATTATTATTATTATTATATATTTTGTGTATATCATTTATTTGTCATTATATAGACTAATTTCTTGAATGAGTAGAAACAAACTTTAAAGGAAGGGACTCCATGCTATGCGACTCATCAAGTTATATATATAGTTTAATTATATCATTTATTTGTCATTATATATTTAGTTTGAATAGATATATTTTTATCAGTTTTAGCCTTCATATATATATATTCATTTATTGTTGGGTCTTATTTTAAAAGCACTTGAGTTGGGTTCCATGGGTTCTATGATTTTAATTTTTTTTATCATGAAAGGGGAGGATTCCTTAATCTCGAATATTCTTGGTTGTATGCATAAATGAAGGGCTCAGATTGAGATTGAATAGGTTTAAGAAAACCATGTCCTATAATTAAATCCAGAGCTAGCTTTTTATTGGTTCAATGGTAGGTAAATTGAATAATTCGAAAGGTAAATTCAATAGTTTAAGTAAATGCAATCGTTTTAAATATGGTTACGTTTATGGCATGTCCCATCACATAGTTTATGATGTAATGGTTGTTGGCATGATTGGTTTACACCATGGATCATGATATGTTATAAGGTTTAAAGGTTTGGGTTATATCGCAAGGTTTGTACTTATGAATCCATATGCAAAGATTAAGTCCTATTAAGGTTCTAGCTGTGAGTTATTTCTCTCTGTCCTTGGTTGACTTTGGTATTAAAAGGTGTCCTGGTTGCAAGTTGACAACACAGCTAGGCCTTCCACGTAGCTTGATCTCCACCGTCCATTTTTCCACGTTTGTAGCTAGGGTTTAGAAAAAAGTTTAATGTTTTGGAAACTTGTATGAACCCTTCATTTAGTTTGTTTGGACAGCTCGGGAAAGAGAGAGTTGAGCTTTCCTGTGTTCATGGTGGAAATTTTTACTCGTTGTTTGGTTTTGAAGTCGACGAGAGTAGTGGTGATTGCATATGGGTTTCTCATTTAACCTTTGTGCTAACAACTTGTTTTTTTTTAACTCTCCCAAGGTGTTCCTGGGATTTCACGATTCCTTCGGTTGTTTGCATTGCACATCTTGTGCCTTAACAAATCCGTCCAATACATCGACCATAAGACCTTCCTCTTAGCAAGTAAAAAAAACCATCTGTGTCATACTTGGCATAAATAAAATTTAGTGTTTATGGTTTCACTTATATAATGTTTTCAATGTGAGTGTACGTAGAGTACGGACAAGGGTACTCCGGAGGAGTCAACCCCTCACCCTCTCTGCAACATGCCAAGGTAAATATTAAACCATAAATCCTCTTTTTGTTGTTTAAAGGAAAACAATTTGTTTCTAACTGGAACATATACTGTTTGGAGGTTTGAAGGCGCTTGAGAGGGATCCGAAAGGGTCACATCCTCCCATGTAACATCCCCTTCATATGAGGCCGAAAAAAACAAAGTGTAAGTAAAAGGCACTATAAGTACTGATCCTAGCTTCATCAAATTATGGATGAAATTGATAATGTTAGGAGGGTGGAAGCTTTGCATGACTAAAATGATGATTGGGGACGAATCCACTAGGGGGAAAGGTAGAAGATGAGTGGAGCCTTGGGGATTAAAATAAATAAATAAATAAAAGAATAGTGATTCCGTTGATGACCTAAGCTCTTCGATGTCATCCTAAGTTGAAGTAAGTCAGGAGTAGGATAATTTATTCGGATAACAAATGGTGAGTCTTTATGATCCTCTTTTGTTTAAATAAAAAGATAATTCTTACGTGATCCTTAATTAGGGAATCAAGTGCCAGGGAGTCCTTGCTAGAAATTATAATAAGAAGCGTTAAATTGAAGAGATTAGCCACCTTAGATCAATTAAAGATGATATCTTATATAATCGCTTATCTACAGGAATTATTCGAGCAAAGGTGACAAGAAAGCATTGTTAATACTTTAAGTGAAGTGACTTACTTTATAAATATAAATACAAAACTATACTTTAATTAGTTGAATACATGTACAAATTATAAAGGAATTAACATTTATAATGTACAAAAGTGTATATATATACATTAATGACAGAAATATTCTAAAGGCCATATGACCTATTGACTAGTATAGAGTTACATGACCATGAAAAATATTAAACTTATATAACAACGAACCTAAGAAAGATATGCACAATTATGGTTATAAAGCGAGAGAGTATTTCCCTTTATTAACAATTTTAACCAAAAGCGAAACAACCTTGTAGGCCACAAAAAGAAATTGTTGTCTTTCTTATATTGCTTTCATTAGCGCAGTAAACATAATTTGTCGGTTGAGAAGTGGATGGGGAGAAAAATGAGGGAGTTTTCCCCCTTGAAAAGAAACATGTCATCCGACCACCGCCATTTGGTGTATTTGGAAAGCAATGGTTTCTCCTTTAAAGAGAGCTTACATAATGATGTGTGGGGGACGGATAAAAGTTCAGACCCATCCCTGCGCAGGATCTTTGCTTGTGATTGTTCAAAGATGTGTGGATCACGGTAAAGATCAGATCCATGCATGCATTGAATATTTATTTGCGATTTATCAATGATGTGTGGATCGTAGTAAAGATCAAAACCATGCCTGGGAATCGGAGTTCTTTCTTTCAATTAGAGAATGATGTCTGAATTGTGGTGAATCACATATTACATGCCTGGGATCGGAGTTCTTTCTGCAATTAAAGAGTAATGCATGGATCGTGGATGATTTGTGTATCATGGTAAAGAACCGATACATGCCCACGTTCTCTACATGTAATTGAAGAGCAATATGAGGATCGTGAGTGATGCATATACATCCGAGAAGAACTGGTATGCGTTTCAGGAATTGACTAGGTTTGACTTGTGAATATGCATTAGATCTCCTCCTACGATCGATTAGTGAGTAAGCATGGTTATATTATTTATAGGTTATGGATATTATATATTCTCTGATCTGAAAACAATGGATCTACATATTTTTACATGTTTATATTTGCAAGTGAAAAACGATAGTTAGATATATTTACAGATCTATAAGTTAAAACGATGGTTTTATTATTTAAAGGTTATGTATCTTATACATATCCTTAGGTCTGCAAAACGATAAGTCTTCTATCTGTGTAATATCCTGAATTTTAGACCCAACATTTATAGGCATAAGCCTATTGATTATGATGTTATATTGATGGTTTATTTTGATATATTGGGTTGAAGACCCCATTGCATATGCACATGGTGATTTGTTTTATATATTGGGTGTAAGCCAATGGTTGATGATATATATATGCTTGGTTGTGTTGGGCATGGAACTTGAAGCACATGATTGATGAGATGTTTTGTGTTGAGCGAGGAGCTCTGGAGAACATGAGTAATTAATATTGTGTTGAGCAAAAAGCTCTAGAGCACACGAGTATTTATAATTGTGTTGAGTGTAAAGCTCTGGAACACATGAAAACATAAGTTGGAAATGTTGGGAATAATCCTTGGGGCCTTCCATGTTGATGTTGAGCATAAGCTCTCGAACATCGGATCCTTGGCCATTGTATCCCTAGGTGTATCGTACAAGTACATCCTAGCAATAGTGTTGAGCGAAGAGCTTTGGAATTGCACTAAGTTTGTAACTCCCTATTTTTAGATTTGAGTATGGGCTCTAGTAAGCGCTAGGAGTTATTGAAAAGAATTAATGATTCCCGAGTGAAAAGGACTTGAGAAAAATATTGATCTCATCATACTTATTTATAAGTGATTAAATGAAATTTTGTATTCTCATCAAGTACTGAAGAACTACCATGTTATACAAGGGAGTCCAACATGCAAGGATGTTTAGAGTTTCCTAGCATAGTAAACCTAACCATCTACCTAATGACCTTAATGAAGAAGTGTCATAACTCTAGGGATCATAGTATATGATGCCCAAAGAGAAATGTTAAAAAATGTTATATTATTATATTTTATACATGCTATGTATAAAGAATATGCATAGTAATAATATTAATAATGAAAGAAAGGAGGAGAAGCTCCATTTATTATTATTATTATTACTAAAAGAAAATTAAAATAGTACAATAACTACAAGAGTCTAAATAGGAACTAGTTAAAAATTCCTAAGTTAAAGTATTAAAAGTACCCAAATTAAATAAAAATGGTTAAATCAAGAAATCAAGGATTTCTTGATTTAACTGTCCCTTTCACTGAAAAGTCTGTCTATAAAGTCCCAATCCAAAGAGAGGCTTTGGGAACTGATCTATCTTTTTGGAGTCATTATTCTGCCTGCTAATTTCTCAGGAGAGAGTTCTTGGAGAACATTTCCCTAAGAGGAAGAAGGAGAACTGACCCATACCTGATATAAAAAACTAGGACAACCTCAACTTAAGAGCTCTAAGCTACTTCCATGTTGGAAGCAGCTTGGGGGGATCTGTATTTCAAACCAAGAATGGTTTTGGGTCATGGTTGGGTGGAACATGGTAGTTTCCAAGTGATTCAGTCATCTAATTGTTGCAGCGGCAACTGTTTTCCCAAATTTTTGACCCTCCTTTTTATTTTATCTTGCCTAGGAGTGTTTGGATTCCTGAACTCTATTTTCTCTGCTAAAAAAAAAAAACTGCCAATGCTTTGATTGTGGAACTTAGCAATTTTTCGCTGTTTCGATTGTATCGCTGTCGGAGTTTGGTTGAAGTTTGAGTTGGGTTTTTTCTTCTCTATGTTGTCGTTGTTTTGGAGATGAAACGAACTATTTAACCGCTCCACAATTCTAAAGTTTTCCAAGCACTTAATGTTTTTGGTGATTTTTTCCTATTTCGATGATTTTTCTACTCGCTATTGGAAGCCCGTTGAAGTTTGATTTGGAACTGTAGTCATTTGTGCAGCCTCCATTTCAGAGGATCAATAATAAACATTCTGACAGATTAGGGCTTATCCTCGTCGATTCTGTGTCTTATTATTTTTCTCTTCGCTATCGAAATGTTTTATGACTTTGATCGAAGGCTGTAGTCTGATTTTTTTCTGCCATTGCGGCTCCCGAGCGAACTAAACGTCCGCCATATAACTAATTTGCTTGCTGATGTTTTGTTATGGTTTTTATCGATATGTTTTATTTTCCACGGATCCCATATTCTTTCCGTCTTCCACCATTGCGGCTGCGTAATGCACTAACCACCCGACGTTTATGTCTTTTCATTCGTCGACAAGGAGTTTTTCCGCCCGATTCTTTAGTATTTATTCTTTTCGATGCCGATAGACTTAATAGTCTCGCGAGACCCATAGTCTGTTCACTGTCCGCCGTTGTGGCTATGAATAGGACTATTCCTCCGTAATCAGTAGATTTTCTGATCGCTGGTGATTTTTCCTTTTTCGTGGAAGCGGTAGTCAATCTATTTTTCGTCGTTGCAGTTGCGTAATGAACTTTATCGCTGGTGATTAGAAATTTTGATCCCCGACTGTTGGCTTTAGATTTGACGGCCACCGATGTTTTATTTTGACCGCGGAATTTTTAGTCTGTCTAAGGCCCGTCGTTGTGGTTGTGAATGGGACTATCCTTCCGATGTATATAGTGATTCTGCTCATTGAGAGGGTTTTTTCCTGCCTTTGTGTACTTTTACTTATTATGCTAGAGTTGTTTCGTGGGTTTTTGGTCGAGTCTAAGTTTCTCCAAGATGAAGCACGGTTTAGGGTTCATATGGGCGGTCACTTTACTGTGATTCAGGTTTTCTTCGGTGTATTTCGAGTTAGTCCATATGCGGCCTCGCTTGAGCTAAAGAATCTACCTTTTGGGCTTGTGATTTTAGGATATGAACTCGCAGAATTTTTCTTTGCATTATCATGCATTAAAATTCATTTTACTGGATGTATGTTTTGATACAGTTTGTGTACTCTGTCAACGATAAATGGTCTAAGAACAGTTTGTGTTTATGATAGGATGATTTGCTACTGTAAAGAGGATATGTCTAAAAGGGAAGCAGAAATGAAGAAAGAGGAGAAGGAAGTAAGGGTCTGAGATCTCAACAGATCGACATCAGTGGAGGCCCGGGCTTGGGAAAAGTTAATCGGTTACCAAGCTAGTCCTTTTTTTATAAAAGTTCTCTTAAGATATTATTCTAAAATGTAACGTATTGCCTAAATCATGAGCACCCACAAAAGGACAAAATTGTGAGATTAAACGGTTGAGGAGCCCAAAGGTCACCGAGGGGCATCCCAAGAGTTTGCTTGTAGTATAAGTATAGGAGAGTTAGAGAGAATAGGGGACTTTTTCCCAGTTATATTTGTGAAGACATATTGTAAGAAGAACTATTTCCTTTTGCAATAGATAATTACAATTTGCCTATTGGAGAAAGCTTGGTGGAATATTCAAATGTTGTGCTATGGATTTGTTGAAGAGGAACTATTTCATTTTCAGCTTTGTGTCCATTAACTGTAATATCGTTCTAACTCTTTGAACCTATGTTCTTGTATGAATGTTCTCTGGTTTATTTTATGAAAATTTCCACTATGAGTAATGAATGTTGTTCATAAACAATTGGCTATCTGGTTGTTCAAATATCTTTAAATGTTCATGTGTTTTGAAAGAAGTATCAGCTATCTATGATTTTTCATAATGCATGTACAAAATACATTACTCATTAATAAATGATAATATTTCTCCCTAGGGATAGGTTAGGTAGTTAGTTTTAATTTTTTGTTGTATGTGATTTAGATGCGAGAGAGTTTAAGACGAAAGGTAAGAACCTGCGCATCACTTTGTGATCGCTTCTCGTATTCTCTATCAATCTACATTTTAGATAGGCACTTTCATGTCATACTTAAAACTAAAAACACAAAAATATACACGATGGACCGAGCCGCAGCTGGTAAAACCTTTTATTTTTGTTACTTGACCTATGGTAGTCGGCCCACAAACCGGATGGATTCCCTACACCAAACAGTCACGGGCTAGTTGGGAACATTGACTAGGGAGAATCCCTTGCTGTTGTTGCTTGCTAATTTCTAGGCCTCAACATTAATACAGAGGTCAGATCTGCTTATGAATTGTTAATGTTGTTTATTTCAGTGTGTAGGTTTCAACCATTAAAGGAGCTTCAATTTCCAGGTATGAGTTTCTGGACTGCCTATTTCATTTCCTATATTAAAGTGCTGGTTAGATTATGCCATGTTTTATATTATATGTTCTAACCCTAGATATCTTTGTGTTCTGTGTCAAAATTATTTTAAGGATTTACATTCTAAGCTATAAACCCTAGGCTGTAATTTATTTCCTATGCTAGATTTATCCAAGGTTTTGTTCCTATAGCTTACCTCTCTAAATTAATTCCTGTTTTCAAGATTATCAAGGGTTTGGTATTTTTAGGTTTTACTTATGTCAGTGTCTTCTACTGCTTTAATATTGTTTTTTTTACAAACTAAGAATTATATCACATTACATCCCTAGATATTTATTTACTTATTTACTCTACCGACATATTCAATATTGTCAGCAGAGTCATGTTTAAAAAAAATACTAGTTTAGATCTAAGCTTAAAGTAAAACCCAGATTTAAATTACCATTAACTAAGTATAATAACAAGAAACTAATGAGTATACTATTTATATAAATATCGTACCAGGTATAAATTAGAAATATAATTTTAATCTATCAACATTTTTTTTCCATCCAAGAATAAATTATAAACATCAAATACAAGAACTAAGATAAGAACCAGCAAAGACCCTTCTAGGTCTGTATAACTAAACATTAACATAAACCATTTAATAGACCAAGAAATCGAGACCCTACAAATGGTCCACGATTTATACTATCTATACTAGTTACTTCAACGAAGCATAAACAATAATAACTTTATTAACATTACGAAGCGGTGGCTTAAATAACAAGTCCAAATCTATGCTATTAAAATCCACATAAACATAAATCACATGTCATAATATTACCTATGGAAACCATGTAATAACAACCACAGTATTGTTACCATATTAAATTACAAGCTATATACTTAAACAAGAGATCCCAGGATTGAATCCTGTGGACATTTCAATACCAATTCACATACCGTAAAACACAACGCCCATTATATTAAAAAACCCAAGAGCATGTAATACACAGTAATCGATTTATAAAACCTCATTATAATAAACAACGACCCAGGATCGAATCCTGTAGATTCTTTCTACATTTTATAAAGCCACGCTTTACACAGTATTGTATACGGGTTGTGGTTAATAACTTAAATCCCTTTAGATACGCAGAGGTCACAATATCGATCCCTGTGGGCGTCCAAGCCCAAATCGGATGTCCACATAACAAAACCATAATGACTAAAGTACACCGTAATAATTTAAACAATCCAAATTAATTACAGAGGTCCCAGGATCAAATCTTGTAGGGTCCGTAATACTTTACGAGAGCCAAGATATACGTTCAATACAAAATCTCCCTTTAGAAATCATAACCTCTATACACATTCGATTGTAAGACCTGAAACAATTTACATACACTGTAATCCTTGGCATCGGCCCATAATTTAATCAACATAAACTAAATAAAACCTTTTCGAAGGCATTGAAACCCTGTCAATAAAACCACCTACAACAAGGATTTCGAACACAGGGTTTATACCCACATCTTGCAGTACTTTTCCATTTACACATTATAAAAACGAATTGTAAAATCTAAATATACTTCATTTTCACAGCTATCATGGAGAGTGCTCATGCCATCCACGGCATGGCCCCAAGCCATACGTTGTCACCATTTACATTCTTACAACTAAAGAAAATAAAGGAAGCAAATCTACACAGTCCAACCCACGAAGGAGAATTCCGTATATAATAACCGTGGAATTAAACACAGCATTATAATAACATCAATGCAGCATAAATTTATACACACAATAATTATAAAGCCATAATCAATTTTACACAGTCGTTCCAATGGCCATGGCACCATTGCAAGCAA
Organism: Pseudotsuga menziesii; assembly: GCA_001517045.1. Lineage (NCBI taxonomy): Eukaryota > Viridiplantae > Streptophyta > Pinopsida > Pinales > Pinaceae > Pseudotsuga > Pseudotsuga menziesii. The sequence continues at coordinate 41,432 of LPNX010857032.1, forward strand.
TGGTGCTACCCTCACTTTCATCATAAATCAAAACACGACTTACACAATACACACAGAGCCTGTCAAAAGTACCAAGGCTCCCATCACTGCTAACATCACCATAGTATTACAAATCCAAGTATTTATAAACTCATTATAGAAGGCCATCAAAACCCCACAACAAACCGCAAGTATGTTGTTGCCCAAACAAAATGCAAATTTCTTCCAGACAGAGCCATCCCCAAACTAAAATGCATCTATTGCAACTAGACCCAAGAAAACCCCCACCAACGACGAGTTAAAACCCAGTATCAACCATAAAGCCAAGAGGTGACAAGTGAAGACTTGTTAACATGATTACCATAAGGTATGACTTTTACCACGACCTGTCTTCAAACTAAGAACCATGCCCCTCCTCACCATCTCTGTAACCTGCAACAAAAACATGATAATGATGATGAGAAGTATGAATCATGAGTAAGCTTGTTAATGCCTGGAAAATCCCAGGTAACAATAGTTAGGGATTCTCTCCAATAAATGTTCCCAACTAGCCTATTATTGTTTAGTATGGGGAATTTGTCCGGTTTACAGTCCGGATACCGTAGGTCGAGAAACAATTTAAATTGTTTTACCGGTTACAGCCCAGTCCACCGTGTATATTTTTAATTTTTTGTGTTTAAGGTATGATGTGAAAGAAGCTAACTAAAGAAATGCAAATGATAGAGCTAACAAGGAGGGTCACAATGTGATGCATAGGTTCTTAACTCTCATCTTACCTCTCTCGCATCTAAATCACAAACAACAAGAAACTAACTAAGACTTATTAACCTATCCCTAGGGAGAAAAAATATCATTAATGATGAGTAATGTATTTCAGTGCATGCATTAGGAAAGATCACAGATAGCTGTTAAATGTTTCAGAACACATGAACATCAATAGAAATATAAACAACAAGATGGCTTACTGTTAATTAAAATATTCATTACTCAAAGTGCAAATTTCACAGAATAAACCAGAGTACATTCATAACATGAAAAGAAATTCAATGAGTTAGAATGATCTCATAGTTAATAGATCGGTTAGAATGATCTCACAGTTAATAGTTCACATTAAACTAGTCCATAGCAAAACATTTGAAACATTCCACAAAACTTTCTCCAATAGAAACATGTAACTCTTTATTGTAAAAGGAAATAGTTCTTCTTACAATACCCTCTCAAAAATAGTATGGAAAGAAATTCTTTCTACATCTAAACTCTCCTATATTTATACAAAAACAAAACCTTTGGGTTGCTCCTCAATGCCTTTTGAGAATCCCCAACCTTTCAATTCCAAAATTTTGTCTTGTATCATGTGCACATAATTAATACAATATATTTCATTTTAAATCAAAAAAAAATTAGAACACTTTATGAAGAGGGGCTGGCTTAGTCGTTAATGAACTTCTTCCATGCATGGGCCTCTGCTGCTATTCCTTCAAATCCGGAAGGTTCAAGAAAATGGATATTTATCTCATATTTAGTAGCTTGGTTCTTTACCCCTTCTATCCTTGCAGGACTCAGGAACAACTGATCTTCTAATAGATGTACACTTACAACTGCATGTGCCACTGCATTCTTTAAAATCCGTTCATCTAGATCCTTGACCTGTTGGATCTCTTGCTCGTCTTCCTGATATTTGTTCTATAGATGTTCTATAAACAATTCATGTTCTGGTATCGTGTCCAATCTTTTCTATGCAGAAATATGGCATCTATTGTATGTAGCAAGCACTCTCCTGCAGTATTCAACACATGCTCCCTTTGTTTTCTTTACATCTTTCTTGAATTCTTCCGCTACATTAATTGCAAATTCAAATAAATCATACTCCTCTTTTAAATTTTACTGATCCTTATCTGGTAACTCTGCAGGATATTCCTTATTTGTTTCAGTCCATACCATTCTTCTCGTTAGAATCTCCAAAATATCTTGGGCTTTGTCCAAAAAATATGAAGTAGTGTCCAAAATTTATTCTAATCTTGTGTCTATTTGTAAAATTTTACACTTTTCTTCTTCAATGCATATTTGTAATTGGTGGATCTTCCTTCTTTGAGTTAGAATATGTTCTTTCAAAGGCTGGAAATCTGTCTTCTGTTTCATAGCATCTTTCATTGATACTATTAATGAAGTATTTTGTTCTTCTAAGGCTGCCACCTACATTTGATGTTGTTTCTCTCTTTCTTCTGTGGTGGCCTTCTCTGTTTCTAACTCAGCAACCGGTCCTTCTCTGCACTAAGATTTTCGTAGGATACCCGAAGATCGTCTATCTCAGTTTTCAACATTTGATGATCTAGGTGTAGCTTTTTTAATTCAACTAAGCTATCCTGAGCATTCTTTCCCATTCTCTCTGTAGAAATCTCTAAGGCCTCCTTATTTGCTTGCAGAGTCTAGAATTCTGTCCTTGAAATCTTTATTTCATTCATCATGTCTTCATATTTCCTTTTCAGCTTCTGACCCTCATTCATCTCCTTCTTCAATGTTTCTTTTAATTGTGTTGCATTCTTTCTTGACTACTCGAGGTACGTCATAAGCCTGTCAATGTTATCTTCAGTTTCTTGGGTTAATTCCACCCCAGCTCTTTCTATCAGTCTTGGATCTGTATCTGTTCCATGCCCCAAGGTTTTATCTGTTATCATCTTTCCTGACTGTCCTCCAGTTTCAACCTTTTTCTCATTTCTTTTTACAATCCTTTTATTCTCCTTATCATAGGAAATAGTACTGAAGTCAGGAACCTCCTCCCCTTCTATAGGCATGAAAGGAATCAAATTTATTCCAAAAAATGAATTTTGTCCTAGTGTACTACGAGAAGATGCAACAGGCTTAGGGGGATCAGGATTAGATTGTCCGTGTCCTTGATTTGTGTGATCTTTTCCTCCCCATGTATCTACCTACTCAGTAGTCTGTTGGTCCTTTTGAGATCCTGTTAATCTCAAAATTTCACTCTCTTCCTGTTTTTTCTTGATTTCCACTTCTTCGCTTCTCTTTCTCTCCTCCTCCTCCTTCCTTGGTGTTTCCTCTGCAGCTCACTTTTTTTCTTCTTCTTCATTCTCCAGCCAACTCTCTGCTTCCTGTCCTAGCCTTCTAGCATCTTCTTCTCTCTTTTTGTCCTATTCTTCTTCCAATGTCTTAGTCTTCTCCGCATTTTTTCCCTTTCCACCCATAGTGGTTATTTTTTGCTTAAATCTCTTTTTTAGGGTGGTTATGTTCTTTGCACTTATGAATGTTTCCTCATCCTTGTCCCAAAATTTGGTATATTCAAAATGAATTCCTGCCTCCTTGCAGTGATCTGCTACTTTATTTCGGGAGTCATTCCTGTGAAAATTCATTTCACCAAAATGGAAATGCTCCAGCTCCTGAACAAATTCTCCAGTCTGTTTTACCTTTGAAAACTTATAACTTCCAAGCCAGAAAGGTATTGTCGGATATGCTTCCTTTTTATGTTCGAACAGAAAATTCCCCACACCATCAATATAGACCTGCCTAATTTCCTCCTTGTGTAGTACATAGCCAGTGACATACTCAGGGAGTAGGGAATTGGCTCTGGAACCACCATACATTCTTGTATACAACCCTTCCTTGGTCAAATAATAATCACCATACTCCTCAATGACTTTGAATGCTTCTTCAGACATGCAGTTGCATTCAGTCAAGGAAATTAGGGTATACAAGGGCATGATGAAGTGTTCGTAGATTTCCCTGTAATGGATATAATATTTATGGGCCCATAACAATCTATATGCTATGTACAATGGGGTCCTATCCCTCTCCCGGTTACATCTCAAGGATGGAAAATACTGAGTACACAGTATACGGTCAATCAGGATAGAGCGCATGTAGAACTTCGATTTTTTTTGTGACACCCCTCCCAAGGATGAGGATATGCATGATGAGAGGATATTTGACACTATGTTTGACCAATTAAAAATTGTACCTTGAGTGGCCATATAGAAGATAATTGATATCCATCCTATCTTGAAGCTCTTCCCGCGAGCCCTACCAAAAATCCTATTTAGCATCAGTGCAATGAATCTATGGAGAGTACGGAGAGTAGAGGTATCATACTCTTCGGAAGGTCTAGTCCAAAAGTTTTTCCCCGGTATCATCATTCTTTTAACTGTTTCTACCAAATCCATACATGTCTCTTTCAACCAGCTTTCTGTCAAGTAAATCTGGGGAGAAGGCAGATGATATGCCATAGAGACATATGCAGGGCTATATGCAGCATAGCCTTGATTAGCAGTATTTTCAAGAATCATTGTAGTTACATATTCCCTAGGCAAGATCCAACCTATCACCTCTGAACAAGGGAACAACTCAGGTCTTGTGGCTACTTTCATGATAGCTAATTTTTCAATGTTTACATAAATGGTTAGCTCTTCGAATCTTGCATCAAGTATGTTCTGATTTGCAATCATCCTATATATCTCTCCCCATTTGTAGTCTGGTTCCACCTCGGTGGAAGATTTGGTATCTTCATATATATACTCAACCTTGGTGATGATCTCAACCTTGTGTTCTCCTTCAACCATAGGAGCCTTTTTATTTTGTCTTTTTGACATATTTTCTTTAGAATAATCACCTTGTCACAATCACAGAATGTTCTTAGAACCATTAAGATTTTAGCAAGTGTTTTAACAATAAACTAAAACTATATCAACTTGTTTACCTCTGCCATATGCATTTTGAAAAATAAACTACCCACAGCATTCAATGCATGAAAAGATTGACAAGGCAAAAGAAAAATCCTGCAGGTTATGGCTTAAAACTACCTAAGTCCATTGTCTGTAAAATCCACAACCCCGAGAGAAAACAAAAGTTCTCTATCTTAACCTGGGTTGCATTCGAACTAACCTAATATCACATTAAAGTATGAATCACAATATCCCTACTACTAGTCTTCAACAACAAAATTCAAAACATTAGACCCTATACAGTGCTCTTCATGTCGGAAAAAACCCTAACCTGGCCAAAAATGGAAAACTTCTATAGTCCCAAGGAAAAGGTAAGTGCAAGCAAGAGTTTAACACCCCTTGGATGGCTATGGACAACCAAAATAATGGGTGGTACAGACAACGAAATGCTTGTTTGCACCGTGCCCTAATCTTTTGAACTGGGGTAAAAGCATCCATAATGGCTCAACAATCATGCAACCTCAAAATCCTCCCGCTAAAGAAAAATGTAAACAGCTAACTCTTCACCCTGAAATAAAACATCATGCACATCGTGAAGACAAACACTCTTTATGCAGAAAACCTAATCAGGGAAAACCTAACCTGGGAAAAACCAACGGTTCCAAATCAATAAATAAAAAACAAAACAACAAGGTCGTGGTTCACCTACCTGGAAAGCATCAGTGTAGTCGACAGGATGACCAAAATCCCCATGGTGGCAATGCTAGAGAATCGAGTTCGGACAGCTGGACGCGTGAATCGCTACAAACGACAAGGAATGGGGCAACGATGAGTTCAAATAGGGATAAAAAATAAAATAATGCTCTCCTACTTATATATATAAACCTTGTCGAAAACTGTCGGTGGGACAAAACCCTATCAGCAATCACTTCCTAAGTCAATCGAAAGAGAAGTATGGATGGTAGCTGCAAGAGCGGGTTCAAAAACAACTATGGGCCTGGGAGACTTTACTTTTAAAAAAATCGGTCCTCGAAAACTCTAAGTGCTAAGTGTCGGAACTTCAAAACCAACATCCTCCATAGTGTCAGCAATGTAACAATGTATTTTGACGACTCCACATTTTTAAAAGGGTATCAGAACTCGGAGCATCTAAGTTCTAAGGCATCAGCGACGAAAAAAATATCTTTTAGAACGATAGCTTGAATGGCAGCCGCAATGGCGGATGAAAACTAACTATGGACCCACGATAACTTTTAAGTCTGTCGTCATCGGCACCACTAAGCACTACGTGCAGAACCTCAAGACTGAACATCTTCCGTAGTGTCGGCAGTGCCAAGCACTATCATCACGTGTATCGAAGATTGAAACACCTAACCTCTAAGGCATCGGCGAGGAAAAAAATAACTCTTGCAATGTTCATCATCTAACTCCTACAACGTCAGCAGCATAAAATACTAATGCTCCAGCTCATTCGTGACACACCTCCTGATAGCGATGAAAAGGTCACCGACAATCAAAACATTAAGCTTGAAAATAAAACAAAAAGAATCAGCAGTTTTCGATGTATCGGTTGGGGCATATAAAGTATCGCTGACGAGGTAGACCATTCAATTTCCGCAACATCAAGACAAAAATTGACTACGTTTCCTATATCGGAAGGATAGCCAACTAATCTTTCGATACAAAACATACGAAAATGATCAAGTTTTAAGCAAAAATATGAACTTCAGGGTAGCTTTAGTGAAACCAAAACAATCCTAAGCTAGATCTAATAGAAGGAAATAAAAGGAGGGCCCTAACATTTAAAATTTTGGGGAAAAAGGTTGCAGCTGCAACAATTGGCGACTACCTGGTGAACATAGATCTCTGAACAATTTATTCTTTGATCAACAGACTGTTTTGACAATACCAACATGCTAAATTCTTCAAGATATCTAGATTTCCCAAATGGTAGATGTATGCACTTTAATCATTGATGATATTCCAATTTATGGAACATGGGAACCAAGATTTCAAAGTCCAGATAACTCTTTTGAGGCCAGGAATATGAGTTTTATTGTTTTACCTCTGTCTTTGAGTAGTTTCCAGCTTAGACACCATAGGATTGTAACATATCGTAAACAGATATATTCGTTTGTTCCTCATTCCCATTCCATTTTGCACTTTTGGTGCTTTTGGACTTTTTCCCTCTTTTGAGTCTCCCTGCATGCCTTCTTTCTGAAACTTTTAATTCAGGTCCCTCTATCCATAGTGTCCTTTTGTGTGAGAGATATATTTATTTTTCAGCTCACGGACGGAGAAGAACTTTGAAAATCTTGTACTAATATGGTTCAGTACTTTGCTTTGATACATATTGCTTTTCCGAGGATATTTTGACTCTTATTTCCCATTTGGCTTTCAATTTCTGTAATGGAATCATTTAAATGTAATATTCTGTTTACCTTGCTTCCTTTCCATGGATATTTTGCTATCATTCCCTAAGACATTTTTTAATGTGACATGAATGGAGCCTCAAAATAGTATTCTAGACCTTGTGATACTGAGTTATTTTACAAGGATTAAGTGGACTTCAATGTGTTCATAACCATTTAGGAAAACTGCTAAACTTGAAGAATTTCTTTCAAACATTAAATAAATTAATAGTACTCAGTCTTGTAATCAAATATTTTTGTTAATCCAGAATTCTGATGAACTCCATGAAACCAAAGGTCATGCTTCTTTATTAAACATTACAATCAATCACAACCTAACTAAAACAAAAACAAAAAACATCAAAAATAAAACAAATGAACAATTTATTTATGTACAAACAACAAAATAAAAGATCAAGAAAAATAAGGTTTGAGAACTAAACCATTTACTGGTAAGTTCTCTTCCCACCCCTGTAAGTCTTGCAACTTGTAAGTTGAGGGGCCAAGCTTGGTTGCAATTTGAAAAGGGCCTACCCATAACTATTGAAACTTAGTGTGATTTCCCTTTTCATCATGTGGATGATCCCACTTAAGAACCAGATCTCCTACTTCGAATTCTTGGTTCCGAGATTTATGCTTATCAAAAATCAATGCTTGACTATTTCTTTGGATTTGGACCTAGACTCTTCTGACTTCAAAAGATTATAGATTCTGATTTGTAGGATTTCATTATCGGTACCTCTAGATTCCTAAGCTATTATGGAAGACGGTAACAAAATGTTGGGAGGAAGAATATCTTATTTTCCATAAACAAGAGTGTATGGTGACACACCTAAGGAATTCTTGGGTGTGACTCTATCAGCCCAAAGAGCATTAGGTAAAGCTAAATGACAACTTCTCTTATTTTCTATTACGGTTTTCTTTAGAATCCTAATCATATTTTTGTTTGTGGATTCTGCCAAACCATTTCCTTGTGGGTAATAGTTTGCAGAATAATGCAACTTGATTCCTCTTTCATTAGAAAATGTAGTTAATCTAATAGAAGAAAAGTAAGTAGCATTATAAAAAACCAGGGAAATTGGGAACGCAAACCTGGTCATAATGTGATTCTGTAAGAAATCCATGACTACATCTTCATTTACTTTTCGTAATGGAATAGCCTCGATCCATGTGGTGAATTAATCAGTTGTCGTCGAAATATACTTGTGCTGCAAGGAATAATTTGGGTTTATTTCTCCAATAATATCGATTTCCCATTGTTCGAATGGTTCTAATATCATTACTAGTTTTAAATGCCTTGCTGCTTTAGCTTGTCTTCCAACACCTATTTGAAAAGAATCACATTTTCTAACATGGGCATGAGCATCCTTAAACAGTCTAGGCCATTAATATCCAGCTCTGAGAATCTTATGTGTTGTTTTATCTCCAAAAAAATAACCCCCAGCAGGCCCATCATGCAATTCTGTAATGACCTTCTTTGCATCTTCCTGTTCTAAGCACCTGAGAAAAACTCCATCGTAGTTCTTTCTGAACAATACTCCATCAATTATCTAATATGAATATTATTTCAGACGTAATGCTCTTCGTTGTTTGGGACTCCAATGCTCCAGCAAATATCCTTCTTGAAGGTAATGGACTAGGTCTCGGTACCTGGAATCTAGAGCTGTAAACAAAGGACATACCTCCATCATATGTAACTCAGCTTCATTATCCTAGCTGTTTTGACCTTCAATCATTAGTTTACACAATCGTTGTCCTTTTACTATGGATGTTGGTTTGAACTCAAGATCATATTCTTGTAAGGAAGTCACCTAGTTTCCTCTTATTTCTCCTAATTCCTTTTGTACAAAAGGAGATTGTACAGCTGGGTGTGGAACTATTACTTTGCTATGATTCTTAAGTATATATGGCCTGAATTGTTTTACTGCTTTAAAAAATGCATAAGCTTGTTTGTCAACTGCTGGATAATTCAATTCAGCTCCCTACAGACCAGTGCTCATAAATGATATGGGGTACTCATCTCCCCCATCTTCCTTCTGTGTAAGCATAGCTGCCAATGAATCATCGGATGCAAAAGTGTACAGAATAAAATCCTTTTCGAAATTTAGAATTTTGAGTGATGGTGCATGAGCAACAGATGTTTTTATCTTACTGAATGTATTATTCTCCACATCAGTCCATTTGAATTGTACACTCTGTTTAACCATTTTCTGCAAAGGTTTGACAATTTGAGCAAAATTTGGTACAAACCTTTGCACAAAATTGATTGTCCCCATAAATGATTGCATGGCCTTTTGATTATGGGGTAAAGGGATATGTTCTATGGCTTTAACCCTTTCTGGGTCTATGGAGATCCCTTTCTTAGAAACAACATGACCCAATAGCTTTCCGTCTGTGACCGCAAACACACATTTCTTAGGATTTAGTGAAATACCATATTTTCGACAACGCTCAAAAATTTGTTTCAGATGAAATGCATGTTCCTCTCTCTTTTTCGAAAATATTTGGACATCATCTAGATAAACCACAACAGTATGGCCAATTAGACCATGGAAAGCTATATCCATGGCCTTCTAGAAAGTATCTGCAACATTAATAAGTCCAAAGGGCATTCTCCTATATGCAAAAGTTCCTCACTTGGTTCTGAATGTGGTTTTAAGCTTGTCTTCTTCAGCTACTAATACTTGATTATAACAAGAGAATACATCTAATAATGAAAACAATTCAGAACCTGAAACTATCTGTAATATTTGTTCCATGGGTGGGACCGGATAGTTATCCTTATCTGACGCATGATTAAGGTTTCTGAAATCTACACAGAGCCTGATTTCTCCTAAATTTTTCCTTACTAGCACCAAATTAGAAACCCATTCCAAATGTCTGACTTTGAATATGATTTTAGCATCCAACAATTTTTTTACTTCACTTTGAATTAAAGGTTCCATCTTGGGATGCATCTTCCTCAAAGGCTATTGGTAAGGCTTAATTCTAGCTTTAATTGGGATGACATGTTGTATAATCTTTGTGTCATAAGTTTTAAGCTCTTCTAATGTCCAAGAAAACACATCTTTATACTGTTTAAAAAGACTGATGAACTTACTTCTTTCGCCCAGAGAACAACACTTCCCCAAATTTACATATTTGGGTTCAGCTTCAGTCCCCAAATTTATTAGCTCAAATTTTAAGGACGAGCTATGAGTATTAACATTCGCTAGCTTTCTGAATTTGTTATCTAAATCAAACATTCATTCCTAGGTCCTAACTCCTTTAGGAATAAAATTCCTGAATTTTAATTCTTCTTGATGTTCTTCATCATCTATTATTGCTCCTTTGAAAGTCTCATCATTCATCAAACACTCCAAAATTTGTTGATGATCTTCAAAAACCCATAGATTTGTGATCATATCTGGAACAGAAGGCCTGAAAAGTAATTCAATAGAGCATCTATTATTTGAAGGTACTAGCCTTGCAATTGAGGTAGCTAGTAAATCAGCTACTGCATTCTTTAATCTAGGAATGGACACAATATTGAATGTATGAAAATTTATAAGCCAATACCAAACTTCATTCTGGTAAGATTTCAAATGTGGTGAAATACGGTGTATCTTATTCCTAATTTTCTTAACAACAATCTTAGAATCTCCATATACTTTCATATTTTTTACTTTCAGTTCTATTGTTTTTTTAAGTCCCTGAACTAGTGATTCGTATTCGACTATGTTATTGGTGCATTTGAACTTTAACCTACAAGAAAGAAAATGTTTATTTTTTCTTGGATCAATTAGGACACATCCAGCTCCTGATCCCTCCAATGTTTTAGAACCATCAAAATAAAAATTCCAAAAACTATCTACCTCTACTGAATTTGGATTAAAGACTACATCTAAAACTAGATCTACTATATTACAGTCAATCTCACCAGCCCGCGAAAATAGAAGGAGATCGGGCTGGGTATCAGGTATACTGCTGGCTTCTTCAGCTTGGTAATTTCTTGGTTCTAATTCAATGAAATTATTTCACAACACAGAGTTTACTGGTTCATTTTTTCCCTCTAACTGAGTAACATTGTATTTCATTTGAGGCTCTCTTAATACTTTTATCTGATTGGGACATCCCTTATGAGGCAACCATAAATGTGACCAATCTGATGCAACCTATCTGTCTAGCCTTACCGACCAGTCTCAAATCAAAACCAATCCATAAGCATCTGGTATGTCTGCTACTACAATGTCAATGTACTAACATACCCTTTCATCTGCGGATAAGTGAATCAAAACATCCTCCATTTCTCCTATCACTTTTACAGCTGTCCTGCCTAACTGAAGAACTTGCTAAGTAGATGGTTTAGGTTGTCCATTGATTTTCTTGCAGACTCAAAGGGGAATAACATTGAATGATGCTCCTGAGTCCACTAAACAGTTGTGCACATTATAGTTGAAAATCTCAAAAGTTACAAGAAATGCTGGGGTTTTATACTTAGACATCCCTCCCACACTTGCCTCACCAATTTATTCTTCAAGTTGGTTGTCACTGGGAGGCTCTTCTTTGAGTACTTCAAGTGCTTTTAAAAGTTTCTCTTTTTGCTGAGGTAAATTACACATTTCAAACAATGAGATATTTGCTTTAGCTTTTTTAATGTCCTCCAGAATATCATACCCCATCTCCGGTTCTTTGAGATTCTTCTTGACATTATCAATCTTGTCTTCAACATGCTTAAGAGGTTTGTTAATTTTCTTCAGATCTTGACTTGAAATGGTAAATTTAGGTATTTTAACAGTTGAAGTGTTCTTTTGTATCTTCTTTATGTTTTCTTGAAGTTTCTTAATCTTAGGAAGTATTGACTTATCTTCTTTTAACAAACTCTGACTTCTTGTTGTAACATTAGTTTCTGGTGTTTCCTCTTGTTTCAAAAAATATTCTTCTTCTGTATCAAACATAGAGACACAGTCCCATAAACTAAAGTATCTTCCTCTTGTTTTTCTATAGATTGATTATCTTTTTCTTCCTCCCTACCAGTTTCTGTCAGTTTGGAATCCAATAATTGATTCATTACTAACGTCATAGAATTAATCCATTGTGGGAAATTCTTCTCAGAATGAGGTTGTTGATGAAAGGTACATAAATTATCCATGCCTACATCAGTTAAATTCATTGCTGCAGGACTGTGTGGAGGAGGTTTAGGTTGACTGTTGTCTTCCCTTTTTTTATAATAAGGCTTATATGATTTGTGAGCCTCCTTTTCCTTCTCTAAATATATCACTCGGTTGGATAACGTTTGCATCATCTTCACCATCCGTTCGAAATCCTGTGATCTCTCTTCTTTGGTTTTAGTCAGTAATAAAGGTTTATTGTTTCCAAAAGTATTTTCTTCTGATTGCACAGGGTAATTTTCTATACTCTCCATCATAGCCTCCACCTTCTCATCTTCTTCGTAGGTTTCTGCTAATGTGGGTATTACTGATCTCTTGGAAAACATGTCTAAATCAGGCCCAAGGGCTGAGGTATAGTATTCTATTAGATTATTTTCAAATGGCTTATCAGTTGCAGTAAAATTGTTTAGGTAAGTAGAAAATATTTGAGTGAACTTATGCACTCTTTATTTCCTTTCTTTCTTTAGAGCGCATAACCCTTTCATTAAATCTGCATGAGTTTTCAGGATTGCATGTTTACTTCTAAAAAATATCTCAAATGTGTTCCAATCCATGATTGAATTTGCAACAAGGGAAAACTACCATGAGGCTGCTTTTCCTTTTAGGGTATGGGGAAACAATCTACACACCACATCTTCATGCTCTCCAGCTCGTAGTCCTTCTACAGCCAAGTAAAAGCTGTGTAAATGATCATCTACCAATATTCCTTCACTTGGTTCAAACTTATGTAACATGTTGTCGAAAGCTTGAGGCAAATCATGCAAGGGAGGTGTCAAATTTAAAGGCGACCTAGCCCTCCAAGCAGGCTATGGAGGTGGTTGGTTTGCATTTACATTAGCCATGATCATGAGTGGAGAATGAGGTTGTGACTAAACAGGGGTCTGAAAGCTGAACAGTAAGGTGAACCTGGATCTAATTGATTCAAAGGTTGGTCAAATTCTTGTAAGGATGCTTCTACCAGTTCTTCAAGATCTTCTGCCAACACTAAGTCTTCTAATTGAGAGCAATATTTCTTCTAATACTCTCTTCTAGGTAGGATAGAAATGATAGGTAACCCTCCAATATTTTTTGCATATACCTTGTTATAGCCGATTTCACCACTCCAGGTGAATCACACTTTGTATGGCCTTCCCCTGTCCCGCTACAGACTCCTTAGACCCCATGGACCATTTTTTGTCATTTGATGTTTCCTTGGCCATCCCTAAAAACATGTGAAAAATGATACACGCGACTTCTAAACTTATAAGCGCGTATATACGCGGGTTTGACCACTAAAACCGCGTACATTGATATGTGTACAAAATCCAAATCCTTTTGGAGTTTTCCTTGACATGGATCCGACTCACTTGACTCCTGGCCTTCCCTATGCCTTGAGATCGCTCGGATTCGACCTTTCATTACCCCTTTGAAAAGATATATAAGGAACTCTATGGTACATTGAAGGCATATGAGAGAATTGAGAGCAAAGAAACTATAGTCCATTGTTGCCAGAACTTATGCTTGAGTCTGCATCCCTTTATCCCTCGGAGCACTAGTGTGTTCTTCCCAAGCTTCCCTTTTTCTTGTGAGCTTGCTATCGAGAGATGGAGGATTGAAGTGGCGGAGGCACAAGTGGGGGATTCAGTTTCTCCGGTTCGTAGACGTGTCGTCAGAGGTTGTATCTTGTAATCTCTAATTTATATTAATAGAAATATATTTTCCTATCCAGTAATGTGTGTTTGAATGAATATTCTATCCATTGGATTATGTCAAATGCTTATACATTGTTGATTATATATGCTAGAATAGATCTAACACCATGATATATAGAATGCTTGTATTGTTTACTTGTTGTTGAGGAAGTAATCTATCAATTCAAGCTGAAGTTGGAAAGCTCAACGGGGATCTACTTCAACCGTCCGGAATAAGGTACGAGGTCTGATACTTTAGTGTTAGACATTTAATTTCTATTGTGTATTGGAAAGGATTGATTTCTGGAGTCAAGCTGTCTGTTGTGGTACCCAAAGCCATAGGAATTTGTCTCTAATACCATAGAATTGGCGACTCTGTTGGGGATGTTCCTTATTTTTATTGGGGGTTTGTGGGCACAATGGGCTTGATATTCTTGACTTGCTCTCTGTTTCTCCCTGTTTCTGTGTTGCATTTTATAGTATGTTCATCCATTGACACTCCCCTTTATTGGTTTGACCCTTGGCCTAATTTTTACCACTGCCTTCTCTGTATACGCAGGTTCTTGGCTAAAAGTTGCATACATACATGGATTTTTTGCCAAAATTCATGTATACATGCAGGTTTTTGGCCAAAATCCATGTATACACACAGGTTTTTGGCCAAAAGTCGCGTATATACACAGCTATTCTTTAAACAGTCACGTACATCCTCCCTTTTAGTGAGTTTGATGTTGTGGGAAGTTGTTGGGTGGGTTGTGAGTGTGGTTGGGTCTTCCTTGGGTCTGATGTTGTCTATTGGATGCTTCTTTTGTGACCAGAGACCACTTTTTCATTGATTTTTCTTTGAAAGTAGTTTTAGTCATTTATCCTTTTTGTTTTTCCATTAGTGCATTACTCTTTTTTGTCTCGGTGTCTTGCTGGGCTTGTCTTTTATACTTGCTGCAGAGATTGAGAGTTTTAGATGACTTTTATTGCATTTTTCATTCTTTTATATTAAAAAATACAAGGTAGTTGCACTCTTAGTTGCATCTTAGATATGGATTTGAGGAGGTACTTGGATCGGATTGCTTCGATGAGAGTTGTGTATAGGCTTTCATATAGGAAGGATTGCATTGGCATTCGGAAAGGAATATATATTTATGCATCTCATGTAGTGGCATACCCTATTTTTCATTTGACAAAGATTGCACTTAGCATTGTTTGTTATGGTGTGCACTTTTATTTCACTACTGAGTCTTCATATCACTAGTTGCACGGCCATTTCCCTTTGAGTAATCACAGCCAATTAAAATCAACGCTAAATTAAAATGAATTACACTCTTTTCTTTTATAGGGTGCACCAACAATATTAGGTTTTAGGGTCTTGGAATAGTTCATTGTGAGTAAATTCTCCAAGACCACTAAACAACAACATGTATGTGTCTGTCCAGGTGAGATAGTGAAATCCTTGGTATAATTAGTGTTTCTCAGGACGCTCCTCTTACACGGGAGTTAAGAATGAGGCAGTATGAGTGGTTATTGATTGGGATGAACCCTAGTCATAACTAAGTAGCACCAGAGATATTTCCAGGATTGTATTCATATCTGGGGGCTCTTTCCAGGATTGCTGGGATTATATTGATTGGGATGACCCCTAGTCATAACTGAGTAGCACCAGAGATATTTCCAGGATTGCTACCCTGCCCATACGGTCAATCCCACCTGCGACTATCCACCTGAGCATTGACTATATTGAGGTGACCTTAATTTCCTTACCTAGGTTATCGAGGGGGTACTTTACAGGGGTTATTCTGTAGGTATCTCATCCAGGTAGAGGTCGGACAGCACAGTCACTTTATGTGTTGAAGCTGAGGGCCACTGTAATTGGTTACGTACCTCCGCTTGTAGTGTATGGGAGTTTTGAGCCTCTCCTAGGCGAGACATACATGCTGCATTCAGGAGCTCACATATCCTCCCCTTGGTTTGCTTGTATTTTGGTTGTATATTTTCTTAGGAATGTGCTCTTTGTGCGCTAATTGGCCTTTGGGATCGTGGTTACTTGAGTATATTTATGCTCTCTTGATTTCGGGTCCTTTTATTTGCGACATGCCTGGTACCCTATCACCCATCCTTGGTACTAGTACGGACCCTGGTGTCAGACTTGGGAGCATCACAGCCCCTTACCCTGCTCATAGATTTGAAGTGGTCACATTATTCCCTCTACTCCATCTGTGGAGGATGTTGACTCCCTTCTCTCGGTATTTACACTAGTGGTCACCATCATGGGGGTGGTTGTGGATGCGTGAACGTTGGGTCTATAGCTTACTTTCCTTTTTATGTCCCATAGTTCACCGCTTTGTTTCCTTTGGGTGCAGTTGTCATGATCATTCCTCCCTATATCCTATAGTTTGGATTCTTTATTGACTATTTTGGGTTGTTTTGGATTAATATGGTTGTC
>LPNX010857032.1:57784-69413 GCA_001517045.1 Pseudotsuga menziesii
GTAAGGTTTGGACCTGCTCGTTCTTATCACAAGTATTATGTCTGAACTGGCATATAGGTTAGGATATCACATCCGCTTGCACTTATGCATTGCCTTATGACCATTCCATCTTAATCTTAGGTACGAACCCATTCCATGGTATCGCGGAACCTTCATGTTGCTGTTAGAAGTTGTACTATGTGAATGGTAGATCTTTCCTATACATGGGTGTCCTAGTTAGCTCCTCTTTGCATTTGGTACCCATGCTATGAGTCCTCTCTTAGGTCCGGGAGTCCTTTGTATAGTATTTCCATGACATTTCGCAAGAGCCTCATACTCCTCTTGATCTTTTGCTGGCCTATTTCCCTCAGGACTCCCTTATGTCAAGTTGTAATTGTATTATCATGAGCTTTTCCTGTCTTATTGAGCCTTATACTGGCTTCCCTGACATTGCATTTCAGCCATATAGCTCGAGCTTGTCTCATGTCTAGCCATGCAAAGCCATTTTATATATCCTTTGCAGCTTGATTCCCTTTTTACCGGGAGGGGATTTTCCCCTGAGTGTCGATATCCTACACATGTATCCTTGCATTGAGCATAGGTATGTTCCACTACTTGGAAATAGTTTGTTTGCCCCTATGACACTCGTTTCCTCCTAGTTTGTAACTATAAAGCAGTTTTATTCTTTTTCAAGCTTTTTAAATATTTGAAAAAGATAAAAAAAATCAAAAAACCAAAAAGCCAGACAAGGAAATATTTTATCTGTGGCAGCTGTCGAGTCGTGTCTTGTTCAAACAGAGCACTATATATCACATCCATTGGTTGGGTTATAGTTAGAATTTAGGAGCTGTACTTGTTTATTTGAGTTTATCTCCACCGACTGGTTAAGCTTCCAGTCCCTATGGAGCCTCTGTCGATGCCTCCTGTGTCGCAGAGATGTCCCAGTTTGTATATCAAGTCTGTGCTACCTTTATTTAGTCACCATAAGCCGTTATTCTCTTGTTCGAAGGAATTTGAAGCCTGAGTCGGCCAATCCTCAATTATCTTGACTTTACATGTCGACCATTCCCGGTACAGTTACTGGTTCGTGCACCTTATGATCGAGTCCTTCCACATTATACAGCTTTGTTGAGTACCTCGTGTTGGATGATGGGGGATGCCTTAATGCCCTCTTTCCATTGGATTTCATCCCATCGCCTTTAGATCAATTATTCTGGGATTGGAATCTATAGTCATTTTGAGTGCCTTGAGACTTGCAGTCATCAGTGGCAGGTTCTCTCACCATCGATAGTTTTTGGGAATACATCAATGTCCCCTGATCGATGGATCATCTCAAGTGTTCGACCTCAACACATTTATTCACACTTGTTAGTTTACACTCTAGTACCTTGATTCCCATTTTCATCATTGGTGGGTGATCTCGCGTCTGTTAACGATATACATTAACGACCGATAATCAGACGATGGACTACTATGTTCAACCTCAACACCTCTCTTCACATAGTAGGACATTTACTCATAGAGGTTTGTGTAGAAGGATTTCCAGATTGGTGGCATCTCTTATATGCTACCTCCTTGATCGTGCTAGTGTTCATGAGATTTCAGCTCTCGTGACTTAATTCCAGTCCATGTCAGATATTTCCAGCCACTATGGAGATCTTGTTCTGTTATATATCTTCAGCGATTATGGAGATCATGGTCCTTTGTATATATTCATCATGGATATTCTGATCTATGTATATTGTACGTGGCAATGACCACTTATGTGATATCTTGTATCATTCCTATTCATGGCCATTGTACTCTTATGTATCCGGGACTGCTATATGTATTTTCAATTATGTGCAGAGTTGTATTATTGTACTATGTTGATTGGGTGGCTGGTCTTCCATTTGGGATCCTTCATCACTCCACTTCTGGGATGGACTTATAATGTATTTTGGCCATCGTATGACCCCTCTAACCTCACACATTAGGGGGCATATGTTATAGCTGATTTCACCACTCCAGGTGAATCACACTTTGTATGGCCTTCCCCTGTCCCACTGCAGACTCCTTAGACCCCATGGACCATTTTTTGTCCTTTGATGTTTCCTTGACCATCCCTAAAAACATGTGAAAAATGATACACGCAACTTTTAAACTTATAAGCGTGTATATACGTGGGTTTGACCACTAAAACCGCGTACATCGAGATGTGTACAAAATCCAAATCCTTTTGGAGTTTTCCTTGACATGGATCTGACTCACTTGACTCCTGGCCTTCCCTATGCCTTGAGATCGCTCGGATTCGACCTTTCATCACCCCTTTGAAAAGCTATATAAGGAACTCTATGGTACATTTAAGGCATATGAGAGAATTGAGAGCAAAGAAACTATAGTCCATTGTTTCCAGAACTTATGCTTGAGTCTGCATCCCTTTGTCCCTTGGAGCACTAGTGTGTTCTTCCCAAGCTTTCCTTTTTCTTGTGAGCTTGCTATTGAGAGATGGAGGATTGAAGTGGTGGAGGCCCAAGTGGGGGATTCAGTTTCTTCGGTTCGCAGATGTGCCGTCAGAGGTTGTATCTTGTAATCTCTGATTTATATTAATAGAAATATCTTTTCCTGTCCAATAATGTTTGTTTGAATGAATATTCTATCCATTGGATTATGTCAAATGCTTATACATTATTGATTATATAGGCTAGAATATATCTAAGACCATGATATATAGAATGCTTGTATTGTTTACTTGTTGTTGAGGAAGTAATCTATCAATTCAAGCTGAAGTTGGAAAGCTCAACGGGGATCTACTTCAACCGTCCGGAATAAGGTATGAGGTCTGATCCTTTAGTGTTAGACATTTTATTTCTATTGCGTATTGGAAAGGATTGATTTCTAGAGTCAAGCTGTCTGTTGTGGTACCCCAATTCTGTTATGGAGAAAAATTCCTATGGCTTGGGGTACCACAATAGACAGCTTGACTCCAGAAATCAATCCTTTCCAATACGCAATAGAAATAAAATGTCTAACACTAAAGGATCATACCTCGTACCTTATTCCAGACAGTTGAAGTAGATCCCCGTTGAGCTTTCCAACTTCAGCTTGAATTGATAGATTAGTTCCTCAACAACAAGTAAACAATACAAGCATTCTATATATCACGGTGTTAGATCTATTATAGCATATATAATCAACAATGTATAAGCATTTGACATAATCCAATGAATATAATATTCATTCAAACAAACATTATTGGACAAGAAAAGATATTTCTATTAATATAAATCAGAGATTACAAGATACAACCTCTGATGGCACATCTGCGAACCGAAGAAACTGAATCCCCCACTCGGGCCTCCACCACTTCAATCCTCCATCTCTCGATAGCAAGCTCACAAGCAAAAGGAAAGCTTGGGAAGAACACACTAGTGCTCCAAGGGACAAAGGGATGCAGACTCAAGCATAAGTTCCGGCAACAATGGACTATAGTTTCTTTGCTCTCAATTCTCTCATATGCCTTCAATGTACCATAGAGTTCCTTATATAGCTTTTCAAAGGGGTAATGAAAGGTTGAATCCGAGCAATCTCAAGGCATAGGGAAGGCTAGGAGTCAAGTGAGTCGGATCCATGTCAAGGAAAACTCCAAAAGGATTTGGATTTTGTACACATCCCGATGTACGCGGTTTTAGTGGTCAAACCCACGTATATACGTGCTTATAAGTTTAAAAGTTGTTTGTATCATTTTTCACATGTTTTTAGGGATGGTCAAGGAAACATCAAAGGACAAAAAATGGTCCATGGGGTCTAAGGAGTTTGCAGTGGGACAAGGGAAGGCCATACAAAGTGTGATTCACCTGGAGTGGTGAAATCAGCTATAACATGCCGTAGTGATTCTTCTTAAATCATCAACCACTTCATTATAGACAGGATACATATAACATTTCTCTTTATCTTCAGGAGTGGGTTTTTGAAACAAACTACTTTCAAAACTGTCACTGGTGGAGTGATTTCGAGGAAGCAGGCTTCCTGGGCTAGCCATGCACTGGTGGCCCTCCTTCTAGCGCCAAAAATTGTTGATGCCTAGAAAATCGCATGTAACAATAGTTAGGGATTCTCCCCAATAAATGTTCCCAACTATCCCATTATTGTTTGGTATGGGGAATTTTTCTGGTTTACGGTCTAGCCACCGTAGGTCAAGTAACAATTTAAAATGTTTTACCAGTTACGGCTAGGTCCACCGTGTATATTTTTAGTTTTTTTTGTTTAAGGTATGATTTACAAGTGCCTAACTAAAGAAATGAAAACGATAGAGATAATGAGGAGGGTCACAATGTGATGTGCAGGTTCTTACCTCTCGTCTTACCTCTGTTGCAACTAAATCACAAACTTACAAGAAACTAACTAAGACTTATTAACCTATCCCTAGGGAGAAAAACTATCATTAATGGTGAGTAGTGTATTTCAGTGCATGCATTAGGAAAGATCACGGATAGTTGTTAAATGTTTCAGAACACATGAACATCAATAGAAATATAAACAACAAGATAGCTTACTGTTAATTACAATCTTCTTTACTCAAAGTGGAAATTTCACAAAATAAACTAGAGTACATTCATAGCATGAAAAGAAATTCAATGAGTTAGAATGATCTCACAGTTAATGAAAATAAGTTGAAAATGAAATAGTTCACATTCAACTGGTCCATAGCAAAACATTTGAAACATTCCACAAAACTTTATCCAGCAGAAACATGTAACTCTTTATTGTAAAAGGAAATAGTTCTTCTTACAATACCCTCTCAAATATAGTCTGGAAAGAAGTCCTTTCGACATCTAAACTCTCCTATATTTATACAAAAACAAAACCTTTGGGCTTCCCCTCAATGACTTTTGAGCTTCTCCAACCTTTCAATTCCAAAATTTTGTCTCATAGCATGTGCACATAATTAATACAATATATTACATTTTAAATCAAAAAAATTTTAGAACACTTTATGAAGAGGGTCTAGCTTGGTCATTGATGAAATTATTCCACTAGTGGAAAATTAGAGATTAGTGACCAGGAGACCAAAATTTTTGGTCACCATAGTTTTTTTCAAGGGATAAATGACCAAAATTGATAAATTTAAGTGAGCTAACTAAAAAAGACCAAGATAAATGACCACTTTTGGTGACGAGATAAAATCCAACTAAAAATGACCAAGATAAATGACCAAATTTGGTCACGGGGTATCTAGACTAAAAATGACCTCATATCAATTGGTCATTTATTTGGTCATTTTTAGTTAGCACTCCGACAATGAAAAAAATTGCAAATTTGACAATGAATTTGTACATTTTAGCAAATTCTAACATTGTAGATGGATTTAGAGACCGGGTGCCTCTGAATCCATTTGCAGTGTTAAAATTTAGTAAATTATAACATATATATAATATATATTTACACGTCCATATATTAACAAAAATGAATATTTAATGCAACCCAGCTATATGTTAATTTGGACATGACCTTCACATATAAAAAAACCCACTAAAGCCACTAAACCTTGGCATATAATGTTAATTATGAGGCTAATTCGCATGACCTTGGCATATAATTATAGTTTTTATAGGCTAATTTGGACACGACCTTGGCACCTTGGTTAATTAAATCGGTGGGATATTCCACGTCAGTTGAAACCAGTGACACGTTCAAGAATCTCGTCGCACTAAACTGACATGTGACATAATCTCCTTCCTCCATCATCTTCTTCTTCCTCCATTGGATTCTCTCTCTATGTCCCTTTCCGATAGCGTAGTCTCTGTTCACTAGTGGAAAATGACAAATTTGTGACTACACAGCCAAAAACCTTAGTCATGTAATTTTAAGCTAAAAACTTCCAAATTTGAGCAATTTTAAGTGATGTGGCTATAAATGATCAATCTAAACTATTAATACAACTAAATAATGACTATGCTAATATAAATTAGTGGTAGTTCTTACTTATATGTAATTGAGTTTTGGTAGTGTAGTCATTTTAATGTGCTTTATCATCTTGATCATGATTAGGATTTTTCATGTTGAATTCATTTTTGCAGTATCCATGGACATTGTATTGGTTATATATGATTTGGAACGCCACACCCAATCACATGTACAATATAATTATTTTATATCATGAATTCATACTTGATTCTAAACCACTTTTTACCAACTAGCTTAATCTCAGTCATGGCTGGAAACATATATATAATAGTGTTTCTCAATTAATGTTTATATATTAATTTTGATCCAAATTCAAATAACTTCACTAAATCTTATTGCAATATTAAGTTGTTGAGCACGTTGTCCAAGAGTAGGTATAGAATCTACATCATGGCATGTTATAAGAGCTTGTAATCATGTGGTTGTAGAGGAGGCTCCTAATAAGCTTCACAATCTTTGTCTTATATTATTTGATGCTTTTTTATATATGGTTTCCTCAACCAAGGTGTTCAAGTTCGTTGAACTTATTTCTGAACTATGGTCTTCATAACAATCCCCTTGTCAACACTATTTAAAGATCAATCCACATAATCAATTAAACATATGAACATGTATATCTTGTTAATTCGACATTTGTGAATAATATTATATAAAAAATCTATGTAACATAAGTTATATATTATTATATACCATATAAATACGATATATAATGTATATTTTATATTAAATATAAGTATATATTAAATATAAGTATATATTATATATAAATAATATAAAACAAAAAAATTTATAATTACAAAACAAAGACATGACAGGCATTCCATATACACAAAACCCACAGTTGAATACACACACAACCATAACAACCATGAACCCATGACCAGAGTGACCATGAAGCTATGATGAAATGTGAAAGGAGGTGTATTTTGAGCCAAATTTGTGGCTTTGGTGGGAAGGGGACCTCTTGTGGGGTTTCAAGAGGAAATTAGGGAGGAGACATAAAGCCCTAAAAACTATGAAGCCCACTGAAACCTGCAGGAAAGAGGTGTATTTGGTGCCAAATTATCTTTGGCTTTGGCCGGAAGGGGACACCATATTTGGAAATTGGGAGAAGGGGTTTGAGAATTGTGTTTTGAGAGGGGTTCAAGGGAAATTATTGCGAATTTGAGGGAGGGGATTAAGATTTAGGTAACTCAAGTTTCCATGGAGAGAAGGCGAAGAATTATAAAAGAAAACAAGGACTCTAGAGTTAGTATTCCTGCAAATAATTTGGAGTCGAAATTCCCTTCAATAACTGCTATAGAATTGTAGGTATGTATCATTGTCAATTTTTTTTCTTGGGTCACTCTACAAGTGATAGGGTTTTTCATTCTAGGTTTCAATGCACTATGCAATCGCCATGGATTTTTCCCATTTCGTATTTTCCCCATTTTGTATATACTTCTCCTATTGTTAACGTATGTTAGGGTTTTATATTAAGATTTTGTAATAGTCCAAGAATAAATTCCTTGGAAATGTCCTTGCATGCCTCTACATTTCCTCTTTTTAGCCACTTGAATTCTCTTCAAATTAGAGGCAAGAGCAACACAGGGAATGGAGTACCACAAATTATTTCCTTGGCCTCAACCCCTTTACAATATAGTTAGTCAAATGTGCAAGAAGGTTGCAATGATTTCATTAAACAATTGTTGGGGTTTTAATGGCAATGGCATTCTCTCCACATCACTTGTTCCTTTGCATCTATAGATGGGATTCATGTCTTTCTCATCCATTCCTCAAAGAGTCTCAAGATGAATATTTTTTGGATCTCAATGCAAAGGAAATAAATGAATAAAAAGGTATATTTCATATATATTAATCCGATGTGTGAATGAAGATAACATGAAATGGAGTTATTAATTCATTAAAATAGGAATTTAAACTCATGTAACATTTGTCTACAACTTTCCTCAAAGTAGTAGCCACTACTTAAGAATGACCGTCCCTAATACACTTAATTAAATTTTGTTGGTCGTGACGGGGATTTGACTTGTAAACATTATGGAGATCAAGATATAGTAAGTTCTCTTTCAAGAAGAGAAGATCCTAGGATAAAACAAATATGAAATGCACTTTCCCTTGCACTTATCTTAGATTATAGATTGGTAATGATTGCCCTATCGTGTTGGTTAGATGAATTTTGGCTACCCACAAAGTATTTCCGGTGAGATTTAGAAATTGTACATTACACAAGAAGGGGTTTAGATTCCTTTCTCATTAAAACATCTAGATAAACTTGTACTCAATGCTACAATACGAGTTACAAGTGTTGTTGGTTGGCAGCATTAGGGCCTAGTTTACATAAAGAATGAGGTTTTTCTTGATGTTGTGGATAATGAAGCTAAGAATTTAATACGAAGAATTATGCATAGAATGGACATGCAAAGTTTAATTATTAGTATGAAGGAATGGTTCCTTAATGAGATCATAACTTTGTCATTATAAGTAAACCTTCAAGCTATTTTATTTGCTGAAATATTCACTGCAATTCATGATTTAAGTGTCCCTTACACTATTGTTGGGTAATTGAGATTATGCATGTTGAAGACTAGTCATTATGTTTAGTGTCCTATTGATTCTTACATACACAAGAGGTGACCTCTATTACATTATGATGAAGGCTTCATCTTCCTAATGGATAGATTAAAGGAGTTGATCAAATATAAAGGCTGCCAAGTTTATCTCCTTTAAATAGAAGGACTATTACTTTCTTACTCTGATATTTCTCAAAGACTCTAAAGAAAATTCATACAATGTTAATTCCCTGAAATAAATGTGTAATGTGAGGATGTGAAGATGATACCTACAATGCAATTAATGTAGACTCTTCTAATCCAATTTGCAAATACGCTCTCCAAGATTTCAAATCCACACCTAAAAATTCAATATAAATTCCTTAAAATTAATTTTATTTGAAATACAATTTCCAGCTGATAAATGGAAGTTTGATTATGGATTAAAGTTCACATTGGAATCCCTCAACAAGTATTTAAATAAAAATGGGGTGCCAACAGCTGTTGGGCATCTTCAGATTTCAGATTGGTTGACCAAGTGGGAAGAAGGTCGACTCCATTTTTATCCTGGCGCTCAAATTCCAGAAATTAAAATACAACAAACTGTAATAGTGGTGAAGCTGAAAATCAGTTCAGACCAGGGATGGAATTTGATGGGTAAATGCCCGTCATGGGTCAATTTAGCCGTCAAATACAGCTAAGATTTTTTTGCGACCGTCAAAATCTGGCTTAGAATACAAAAAACGTTTCATATTTTGTTTGTTACTGGCAATTTCGACGGGTGTCGATCATTTGAAATTCCAATCCTGGTTCAGACAACTTGCTCGGGCTATTAGCAAAGCGGGATGGGGTTTGAATGGGTTTGCTGCAAAGAGGAGCACAGGCGAGGTAGAGGACCTTCCACGGGCCAATATTAGCAGAGTGGTGAAGGGGAAGCTGAGCCAACTAATGAAGGACAATCCTTATTCCTCTTCCTCCTCCAAGGACATCGTCGTTCACAAGGAATCTCTCTTATCTTGCTCTGAAAGTGCCCGCATCTTCATACACTACCTCTCTGCCATGTAAGTCAACTCTCTTTTAACTTAACTTGGTCGGTCATGGCTTACTTCATAATAGTCCTAATTAGAGTTCTCTACATATTTTTAACAACTATTGGATCCAAAAAATGCATAATATTTTCTTCAAGTGTTGGCGCGGGGTTGATTTTTGATGGGATTGAGACTCCCTGACCATTTGCTGGATGGACAGGTTGAATTTTTCTCTCAACTGTTGTTCTCGGAGTCCCATCCTCTGTGTTCCTCATTTTTGGTCTATCAGTTCAATTATTATGGAGTCTTAATGAATTCCAAATCGAATCTGAACCCCAATTCATTGGTAGTCTAGTATCTTGTGTTTTTTCTTAGACTGTGTATTTCAATGAACTGTCAAGGTCACCCCTGCTTCAATTTATAGGGTATTCATTTATTATGATGGATATGGGTAGAAACGGGAGATAACCTATTTGTGATGTTGAGTTGGGACTTTTTTAATTATATCTACATTGTGGCTCTACCATTGCATTGGGAAACATATTAACGAATTCATTATTTTTACTGATTGAAGAGGAGGGGTATTAATGTTTGAGTTGGGACTTTTTTAAATGTACCTGCATTGTGGCTCTACCATTGCATTGGGAAAGTTATTGACGAATTTATTATTTTTACTGATTGAAGAGGAGGGGTATTAATGTTGAACGGAATCCCAACAGAGGGATATGCCACTGAAGTGCGATAGTTTGCAACATCACATACTATAACAGCTGCAATTCAATATTTAGAATATATTTCATTACTGTCAAAAAAAGATAGATCCTTTGGAGAGAAACTTACACATCACTTGGAACAATAAATGGGCTTACATTCTTCTTAACAGATCTTAGTCACTGTATTCTGTATGCCAATGAGAAAGCTGTGCATGACCCATAGGAGATCAGTGTCTACGGTGACAAAGGTGCCCTCCTTGGCCTCAAGTCCTTCCTTCCTGCACTAAGGCTTAGCTGCTTTGAAGGAAAATTATGGCTGTTAGATTCCCTCCTTTTCCAGAGGGGAGTCAGCTGCAAAGTTTCCATCGAATGTTCCATCTTTGGAGGGTATTAATCCAGTTTCTTCAATTAAAGGTGCTTATATTCTTTAAGTGATATTAGTTAAAGATGTGGTTAGATCTATCAATGACTCAATGTTTCTCGAATCTCAACCCCAAAATTTGTCTCATGCTAGAAAATTAATAATGGAGATATCAGGCTCTATCCAGGTTCAGAAAGTATCATCAAAATATGTTTGTAATAACATGAAATCCTTCAAAGACGAGGCCTTGATCTGTTGTTTTGACAGATATTAGCCAAACTGTGATGATTTCATGAGCTGGATAAGTGACAACTGGACAACAAATTATTTGGTAAGATTCCATATTTCAGGGTTTTTCATAGTTCGTTACAATGAAGTTGAAGATATGAAGAGAGTAATGGAAGAAGGGTCCTCAATTTGGGGTGGGTCTGGTTCTTCTTGGTGACTTGGTTCCCATAATTAAACACATGTTCCATGTTTGTCTGGGTGATAGTCCCTATTTTATCCTTTCCCTTATGGGAAGACGAGGTCATGGAGAAAATTGGTAAGGCCTTAGGTAAGTTTATTGGGTTTACAGAAGTAAGAAATATGGTAGCTTCTTCTATTAAGAAATAATACATGTACAGCTAGCTTAAGTAAAGGACAGCCAAATGAGATCATCCTTGAACATAATGGAGTACAACGAGCCCAAACTTTGGACTATAAAAACACACGTTCTCAGTGTAGGCTCTATTAGGAAATTGGCCATTTGATAGCAACCTACCCAAAAATGATTTGGAAAGTAAAGATGAAATTAAACCCAATAGTAATCCCTATCGGAGAGAAAAATAAACTCACTAGAGGTGGACCGAGATGGTTTTCAAATAGTTAAGAGAAGGAGAACGAGAAGGTCTAGTTGGGGTGAAAGTCAACCTGAAGTAAGAGCTCCATGAAATTTATCAAAAGACAAAGACCAAGAACCTATTAGAGATGGAAATTCTAAGGATTCCCAACAAGAAAAAATCTCTGCAGAAGGGTAGGGAAATTCAGGAGAGGAAAATCCAACAGTTT
>LPNX010857032.1:72651-83098 GCA_001517045.1 Pseudotsuga menziesii
TCTGAAATAAACTCATATCCATTAGAAAAATCAGAATCAGCATGTTGAACAAACTCTTTACTTACTTCTTGAGGTTCAGGTGGTAAAGAGGCTTCACCAACTTCCACTGCTGCAAGGGGTTCTTCTTCAAACTGAACACACCTTTCAATGAAGGCTTTGTTTGTGCTCAAATTTATCAACTTGTACCCTTTTAAATCTTTAGAGTATCAAACAAAAAGACACTCTTGGCTTTGGGGCTGTAAAGCCTTCCTCTTCTCTGTCGGGATTCTAGCCCAAGCCTTTGAGCCAAAAATCCTGAAAATGGGTCACATATGGCTTGTGCCCACTCCATGCTTCGAAGGGAGTCATACCATCAAGTTTTTTATGAGGCACCCTATTCTAGATATAGGCTACATAGTTGATAGCTTCGGCCCAGTACTTTGGTGGCAAATTTTTGTCCTCCATCATGCATGTTGCCATCTCCTTCAGTGATCTGTTCTTCCTCTCAGCAACACCATTTTGCTGTGGTGTGTAAGGGATAGAATGCTGCATATGAATACCTGCATTTGCACAATAATTAATAAAATCAGACTTGACATACTCACCACCATTGTCATATCTAACGGCCTTGAGTTTTCTTCCAGACTGGTTTTCAACCAAAGCCTTAAAGACTTTGAATAGGACAAAAACTTCAGACTTATGTTTCAAGAAGTGAACCCAGCAATACCTGGAAAAGTCATCAATGAAATTCAATGCATATTTGGCCTGACTCATAGACATATGAGGGAATGGACTAGAAACATCACTATAGATCAGCTCGAGGGGTGCAGAGGTTCTCTCATGACTAGCTCTCTCAAATTTGTGCTCTGGGTGTTTTCCTAGGATACAACCTTGGCAGACTCCTTTGGAAAATTTTATCTTGGGCAACCCTATGACCATATCTTTTTCACTAAGATCAGAAAGATACTTGTAATTTAGGTGGCCAAATATTTCATGCCACACCTTGCTGGCTTCATTAGCATGAATGAGAAGAGCAGAGGGGTTTGAGTGAGGTAGGAAGTGTGAGAACATGTATACCTTTTGAGAATGATTCGCAACTCCTTTTGCAATGACTCTACCAGTTGAAATCTCTGTGATCTCAACTTCATTGGGGAATAATATGACCTTCTTAGGAGACCCAGTGTGGGTCATCTGGTACACTGACAGGAGGTTGGAGGCGAGACCAGGCACATACAACACATTGCTGAACTGACCATGATCAAGATCTATCCTTCCTTTTCCTTTACTTTCAGTGAGAGAGTCATCTCCTAGTACAATAGATGGTCCTTTCGACATATCCAGTGAGGAGAAGGCCTCCTTAGTCGAAACCATGTGTCTTGAATCTCCAGAATCAATGATAAAACTGGGTGAGCTTGATGTGCCAGCAACTAGAGCATGAACTCTCTCTCTGTCATCGGAACTTGATCCTCCTTCTCTCTTCTTTGAGCTTTTTGGAAGGGAGATGCCATTCTTCTCCAGGAGTTGGGTCAGCATGTCTGTCTACTTTTTCATACAAGAGCTTTCAGAGTGATTTCCCTTATTGCAGTATGTGCACTTGTTCATTTCACCTTTGTTCTTCTTCTTCTGGTAATTCTTCTTGGGACCTTGTGGATCCTCCAGAGACTGTTTCTTGTCTCTCTTTTGCTCAGGTGGCTTTTTAGTTTTCTTTTTTCCTTTTGAATCCACCTTCGAATATCCAACAATCAAAGCTTGATATTTGGATGGTTTGATGGTGCCCATCATCACCAGCTTATTCTGTTCTTGTGTGAGAGATTCCATGAAATATGCAAGGCTAGGCATCTTCCAGGTTCGAGCTGTTAGTTTTGTGGCATAGAAGGTCAAAAAAAACACTGAATAATCAGGGCCCAGCTTCGAGAGGATGGCCAGTACGAGCTGATCATATTTCTTTTCAATACCACACTGTTTCAGTTGCAAAACTAGTGCTTTGAACTTGGAGAAATATAGCTGCAGGGATTCAAAGCTATTTGGACTCAGAGAAATCAGCTCATTTTCGATTTGATGTCCCCTCATCTCATCTGTCTTTCCAAAAAGATCAGCAAGCTTCTCCCATACTTCATTCGGTGATGTCAATCCATCAAGATGGAAAAGGAGGTCTCTGGAAATACTCAGACATAGGAGGCCATAAGCCTCATCCCTCCTGTTGTTCCATTTTATCTTCTCTGTAGCTGCATTGGGCTCTGCTTCTGTTGCCATAGTCACCCTGTATAGGCCTTTCACTCTCAACAATATTTCCATCTCTGCTTTCCATTCAAATAAATTGAAGGGAGTCAAGATATTTTTCTGTGATTGATCCATAGCTTAGAAAATATGTCCCGGCTGTCAGTAGAAGGCTCCCAGTCACTGATGTCGAACCTGCAAAACAATTTTTTAAGGAGAGAAACAACCTACAATGGCACTGATACCATGTGGAAATTGAACCAGGTGATATATTAATTTTACTCACAACAATTAACAATTGATCATGTAAAATCACTCACAAAGAGACTGAAAATTGGAGCTGAACACTAAACTGTATTAAATCAGTGTACAATAGCCAACCCTATAATAAAATAGGTTGCTAAATAAATAACATACATCAGGGATTTGAATGCATGAGGAGCAATTCGAATCTAGCATAAAGCAGGCTTACTAAAAATAAGCAAATCCCCTATAGGTGTAAAAAGTTGATCCCAAATCTGTCATGGAGCTCACGAATTGGAAAAATGGCTTAGGCAAGCTAAAGAGTGGTGGAATGGCGGCTCATACATCCTTTTTCATGGAGAAAAGAGAGGAGGATGTGTAGGACAAAAAACTAGTCAACCTCACCTAGTCTACCTTTTCCTTTTTCCTTAAAACACTGAAAAAGCAGGCAATAAAGCAGAAAAAGCAGAAGGGTGCCTAGGAGGCCAAGAATAAAGCAGATTTGATTCCTTGGGCTTTCCCATGCGCTACATGAGTCAAATAAGGCAAGTTTGACCATTATGGATAGGTAATAAATAACTTGCACAAGGTGGGACACATGAACTAGGCTAATAAGATAGAAATAATTAAATTAATGTCTAAATGGGTAAACTATGGGCTGATTATTCTAACACCCTTAAATACCTATTTTTCCAGTAATCTTTCTTGCTTAAATACCTGTTTTTCCAGTAATATTTCTTGCATTGTTAAGGATTCCTTTGAGAGAAGATCTGCTTCTATATTGAATTCCCTGTATATATGTGCAAAGGAGATTTATTCAAATTTATTTTTAACTCCAAGAGCAGTTCCAAGATAGGATTCAAGTTCAAGTTTGAAATTTGGATACGTCCATTTTCCCAGTCTATCAATAGTTTTGAATCATCTACCGCCTGTAATGTTCTGATCCCTTTTTCAACTGCTGCTTTCAAAAACATCCACATAGCATATGTATCAGCTCTATTATTTGTTCCTTCCCCTTCTCCATATACTTCCAAGCAAAGAATTGATATATTGTCAAGTAAAGCAGTACCCCTGCCCCACACTTACCAGGTGTTCCTTGACAAGCACCATCAAAGTAAACCCAATATTTTTTGAAATCTATAACTGGGTCTAAAATCCTTCCTGATTTTGTTTTAGGTGAGGCATCCAAATTTCTCCATATGATAGTCTGATTTGATGTGAAACCAATCCTACAGTCAATTATTTACCTTGGAAAATACATTTATTTCTCTCTACCCAACACTCCAAAGTTTAAACCAAGGCAATGCTTTACGTGTCTGAACTGAGCTGTTTGTACACCAGGCTTTAAAATGTTCTAGTAATGTAGATTTTTCCCATTGATGAGATACATTTATGGCTTTTATATTTATAATTTTCTTCCATACAGAGATAGTAAAAGAAAAACTACCAAGGAGATGATTAACTGTCTCATTATATTTTTTACTCAGCGCACACCAACTAGATCTGATCCAATTCCTCTTTTGCCTTTTATCCCAGGTTAAAATTTTGGCAACAAAAGCTCACAACAGAAAATTTCTTGTTCTTAATGGACTTTCTAAACTCCAGATTTCATCCTACCATTCTCTTTCTCGAATTTGTTCTTCTCAACATTTTGCTTCATATCCTAACTTTGCAGTTAAAACTCCATTTGCTTTGTTCCAGGACCACTTTAACTCATCATTTGTTTCTTTATAAATATCACACTACATTTTAAAAGGGAAACATAAGGAAGCCATTCTGTAGCCAGATCTCCCTGCAATTTTAAACCAACTGCAGATTTCCAATACTGTAGCCATACTCCCTAAGCTACTTGGATGGATGCATCTGCTAAAGATTTATTGTCCTTTTCATCATTCATGTCATTCTTTCTAAAAGTACATCTATCAAAAACTTCACAACAACCTATCCATGGATTGTCACCTGCCCTCACTTTAAGTTCACTACCAACTTTCCAAGCAAGCCAAGGTCCCAGAATTGTGAATGCCTTGACCAAGCCTTTTTAGACTATTGAAATTCCATTTTTTGTCAAGGGATGGCCTAATAATGAGATGAATGTTTTTCCAGTTGCGTTAGGTGTGGGACTTTCACAACTACTTTTGGAGTTTATTAGAAACATGAGCTTGGTAAAAGTTTATTCTTCAATGGGTTTCAAGAGAAAATGTGTTCAAAGAGTAGAAAATGTAGAAGATGTAAAAGGATTTTCTATTTTAGATCTACCTGAATTGGCATTGGAGGGCATATTGAGCAGGCTTTCACCTTCCAGCCTATGTAACATGGCAGGGGTTTGTACGGAACTAAGGGAGAGGTGTAGGAGCAATTACCTGTGGGATCCTCCTTTGAAAGCAAAATGGAGAAAGGTTATTGGTCCTACGTCCTGCCGTGAATGGCAACGGACTATTACAATCGAAATAAGGAGACAGAGACGTTAGATGGTTGCAAAGCCAATGGATGGTTGAGGTCCCTGTCTTGCATTTGGCAATTTTTCGTGCTTGATATTACAACCAGAGATTAACAAAGAAGGTAAAAGTGGCCCGCCATGTGATTCAGTGATGGCATGGTATCTGGCACTAGAAAGTGGGAAATTTGGGTTTCCAGCTTAGGTGTGCAATCGTGAGGTAGGTATCAATGTTCGATAAATAGCCTCTTGGCTTGAAGCAAAGAATTCTTATGGCTGGTATTGTATGACAATATGTTGCTGGTTGCTTGATAAATTAATAAAAATACAAGTCACATGTTTCTAGTTATCTTATAAAATTAAAAGGTCAATGTATATTTCCTGTGAAGCTTGGTCCCCTGTACAAAGAGTCCCATGCCTTTTTAAATTTTCCCAAGAATAATGACGGACATAATTGTAATTTTTGCTAGATTTCATTGAAGTTAGCTTGATTTCAATGGTTTATGAATATGTAGTGGGTTTAAAAAAAAAGCCCGTATACAGTTATTAGAATGATATATGAGTTGCCCTGATTCATGCTGACTTAATTCTGTGCAGCATGGACATGTTGGGTTTATGCTATCGTGTTATGATGCAAAGCTCTCAGTTATGACTGCAGAACCGACACTTTCCAGGCCAGGTATTTTAAGTATTCATTATATTCACACTTTTCGAAATGGCATTTTTCTTAAACCCTGTTAAATCATTGAAGGATAGACCTACAATTTATTTCTTAATACTAGCAACATATAAAATGCCATGTCTTGTGTACACCCTCTTCTTTTGCAATACCCATCGCTTCATTTCTGTGGTCAACTTCATTGGTTCTCATTTGCTTGTGTTTTACTTCTGACTATTGAACATAAAGGATAATGGACATAAACCTGGAGAGGGTATGTTCCTTCATTCAATGTCAGCATTACATCCTGAATATATTTAGCTACAAAGAGGAAATTGTGTTTTACTTCTTACTAATGAACATAAAGGATAATGGCACATAAACCCTGGAGAGGGTATGTTTCTTCATTCAATGTCAGCATTACATCTTGAAAATATTCAGCTATAAAGCGACAATTAAGGGGCTATGACTGCATTAACAAGGTGAACAACATTAACAGCTATTTTACACTAGCACATAACCAGTATTGCCACATTAACACTACCCAGACCTCAAAATGATTGGGCGAATGCATTATCACGGACCAGGGGAGTACACTTTCCATGTTTTGAAGTTTGAACCTGGGTTAACATTGTAGTAAGCGCTCCAATTTGCCACTTAACATATAAGCTAGATGGACCTCACTTCGAAATTCTGTTGTTGACTCTTAATTGTAGTTTACTTTGCAGGGTACTACCTGCAGGAAATATTTGCATAAATGCATCAAAATTTAAGGGTTTCCTTTGCAGGTGTCCACCACATGGTCATTGAACAGTTGTCGTTGAGGAAGGAGTGCAGTGGGAGAGGCTGCGAGCACCTCCACTGGACACGCCTACCCATGATCTTCACCCATATGATTGTTTGAATGACCTATGTCCTGGAGATAATGTCGAGATACAGTGAAGAAGGAAGAAGGAATTTCCATACAGTACATGTAGCCTCGTACTTTTTATGGATGAAAGTCTTGGATCTTGTGCACAAGTAGTTGTTTTATTATAGTTGTAATTATTCTTATGTTGATCCGTAGTCATAGTTAGCTTGACAGGTAAGTACTTTGTTCATGCTTCAATTGATATCCTCTTATGCTTGGATAATACATGATGAGTATTTTCTTTGAAACAATTTCTCATATAATGTTACTCCTTTTTCTTGGCAGGATGGTGGTATGGGGTTGTGGGCCATTCAGATTATTGTGACAGAGATAATCGCCACTACCAATGTCATTTAGATGGTGAGAATCCTCCATATGATAAAAATAGTAAGATGATTTTCAGTTGTTTTGTGTGTCATATATTGATCTAGTTATACAATGAAGCACTCACAAAGTGACAAACACAAAATAATTTCATGTTAACCAAACAATGGGCTTGGTACTGATAATATTGGAGTCCTGGGCATTATTTTTTAGCACATTTATTCATAAGTTGTTTCAAAGTGAATCCTTTTAAAAATCTTCATCTGGTATATTAGTTAGGGAATCAATGCTTCTTTTTGAACTTTCTATCACAAGGTGTGATGATGGTGCAAAATTAATCCAGGTATTCAATGGGTATAAAAATAAAATATACTACTTTTTTCCTTATTAAGAAATGTGTTATTTGTTATATAATAATATTGAGGAAGGGCCACCAAACTGTTGGGAGAAGAAAGGAAAATGGATGAAGATGCCATCTAAAAGCCACCAATCTATGCCATCTAAAAGAAATTATAACAAAGAGGCTTTTGTGCAAGAACAAGTTGAAGACGGTATTTTTTTACTTAAAAAATTGCTATGTTGGTCTACTTTCCAAACCCAAAAACATTTGATTTGTTAGTAGCAGGCATTTACATTAAAATATAGATGAAGTCCTGTCAATTCTCTTTGAATTGCTATGGTAAATATATTAAATGGTGAGCTGTTCAAACTTCAAATTTATCGCTGAGAAAACTGCCAACAGGGCCAAATCATAATTAATCTCTCTAGATGTGTGTTAGCTGTGAACTTCACATAGAAACTGTGTTCCAAATGGATTTTCTCCCATCACCTTGTTGCTATTTGTTGTCATATTTTATTATTTATATTATGATCTTCGAATCCTAATGGCTGTGAATCCAGCATTCTGCAAACAATTGCAAAGCATAGATTGTGTTAAATGTTGGAGTACCACTGGGAATTGTCATATCTGGTTGATGTTTTTAGTAATATCTTATGGCCAATTTCATTTATTTTTCCAGATCCAAGTGCACTTGATGGTTCATTGTTTTCTTCTTGCACATTATTTACTGGACTTGGAGATATGGAGCATATTCTTACTTTTTTCAGAGTGTTGATATGCAAACAAGATGCAATTTGAATTGGTCTTACAACCATATGCCCGATTATATCATCCATATAAATTTGATTCAACTTGGTTACAAATGCCAAATTCCATAAAC
Organism: Pseudotsuga menziesii; assembly: GCA_001517045.1. Taxonomy (NCBI): domain Eukaryota; kingdom Viridiplantae; phylum Streptophyta; class Pinopsida; order Pinales; family Pinaceae; genus Pseudotsuga; species Pseudotsuga menziesii. Next base: position 80,637 of record LPNX010857032.1, read on the forward strand.
AGTTTGACAATGATTGGCCTTGATAACCCATTAATCAAATACAACATAGGAAAATAATAAAATCAATCTTTGGTTGCTCCCTATCATTTCTCCTTGCTTATGTTGCACTACAATGTCCATCACTCTTGCTTTACGTCAACAGGGGTGTGTCTTCTTTTTTTGTCTGCATCAAGTTTTTCATTGGTCTTTGTTAGCTTGATTTCAACTTGAATTATCTGCATTTAAAAAATGCCAGATCCAACAAGTGGTCAGCTTCATCCAGAATGAGCACTTTCAAGCCATTTTCGCTACACATGTAATCTGGTGCTCCCGATGACTACCTGAAGCCAATATTAGAATGGTATCTCAACAATGTATTAGTCTCTGTAGCAGTTTGGCTAGCAAGTTCACAGGTTGGACAAACAACCAGCACAATAATGGGAGATCTCCTTTGATCTTGGGTTAGAGGAGGAATTTTTTACTTTTTACAACCACCTCAATTTGCTGGAAGCTGCAATGCATAACTGTAATTGATTACTTTCTAACATATAGAAATTGATAAAAAATGCTAGAGTCTTTCCTGTTCCAGTTTGCTGCATCAAGCCATAGATTTCACACTTCACAAGAAATCCATCGCTTCCGATAATTCCTCTACAAGGTCAACATAAATTTCATTGTTTGACTGTTTCAGGTCACTTGCTCACATTGTTTCAACACCATATGCATCTGGTTTGGTGTCATGACCTTCCATAAATTTATTCCATTTTCCATAGGTCCCTGTAGGAATGAGCCCGTCTGATCTAGACATGATGCTACTGCCATAATACCACTGCTCCTTTAACATCCATAAGATCCCATTGCTTAAATCTTTCATCTTTTTCTTTAATACAACGATAACTCATTTCAGGATGTTGTTTTAAGTGCCAGATAGATTTGAAATGATATTACAACATCCCAAAAATGAGGATATAAGCCACCACTGTGGGAAAATCTCATAGACTGTAAATAAATAAAAACCTCTTGCTGTCAAAGTGTTCTTCAATCCTGAAAACATCATTGGGTCCGCCGACTGCTTCATTTATTGATATATGGCATTTGACTAGCTGACATTGGGACATGAACCAATGAAGAACACCTTACTCCATCCATTCTACAGCATTTGAAATGTCACTAGGTCTCGTTATGAACCCATAAGAGCTCATTGTATTTGTCCTTCGTTTCTAAAGTTCTGAAGTGGTTTGAAGCTGCTGAAGACATATATTATCCGAACCATGTCAATGTAGAGCAATCTTGATTCCATATAAACTAGGGGTGTCGTGGGATAATCACAATTTTCTCACTGGAAACATCTCATAGGACTATTCAAACTTTTCTTCAAGGCTCATTTCTGAGTGCTGATATGCAAACAAGATGCAATGTTTTCTTCAAAGATTTGTAGTATTTGCTTAACAGGTTTGTGAGTAGAGATGAGAAGAACAAATATATAGAAGCTCTGTTTGGAAAATATTTGGATGGGAATTTTTGGGGCAATATTTGTAGTATTTTTCCGGTCTAAGTATGCAAATAGAGGTACTATGAGAAAGCATTTATAAGACTTGTCATTTGTGACTTGAACAATTTTCCAATTGAAACCACTATCCTAATAACGCCTTTGTAATTGCAGATGTCCATTCTTCACATTTGGAAAGAACATGCAAAGGGCTGGTTTTGGAACATGTGCTGGGAAGGTAAAGTCATATTTTAATTCTTTAAATGACTAAGCATCTGAAATGGTTTCACTGTCTAAGCAACAAAGTTTTATTCTCTATGTTTAATACTGATGTTGAAGAATTATGTTTCTTGTAATGTTTGGAGCCATTAAGGAAAAATTTAAACAAACTTTCTGTTTTGGTTTTCTGTTTCTGTTTACTCTACACTCTAAAAATTTATGTTAAAGAAAAAAAATTGTATTTTTTCAAAACTCTTTGCATTTATGCTGCATACAATTTTATTAGAAGAAATTGCAATGGACCTTCAATGGTATTGCACGTTCCCCATATCTCACTTTTAGAGGTTGGTATGTCTTATCTTGATTGATTTAGGATCTTTATGCCTTGTTTCCAATTCCAAAGTACATGGACATCACATGGAAGTTTTGATATCTCCGTTCTTGAGGTTGGAACAGTTTGCCTTGTTTGGATTAGATTCTCATTGTAGCTTGATGGAGTGGCCCATGCACATTGATGCAGTCCAAACATTTTCTAATACATGTTGATACAATCCATCTTTTGAAAGGAATTGGTACAAATTTAGGTTAACATTGATACATTGTAAGTATCATCCGGAAATAATTTTTATGAATTTATTTTTAAGAGGCCTGTAGATGTAGGTTCATTATAAATCTTTTAGGGGCTGCATATTTTCTCCTAACTAGCTATAGAATACACACTTTAGTGAGTTCTTGCTTGGAATGTAAGTAGCATGTTTACATGCTTCTTGGTAAC
>LPNX010857032.1:86431-129436 GCA_001517045.1 Pseudotsuga menziesii
AACTTTGTAATAGAGCTCTGGAACACACATCAAAACAAATAACAAAACCCTCAACTCGATTGCTCATTTCCAGAACATGACTGATCTACCTCTAGAATCTGCTTACAAAAACTTGATTCAAAAAATAGAGCTCAGTGTTCCAAATAAATCACTTGTAGCCCATCAGAGGCCTTTGCATGTATCAGTTTACAAAGCACTTCAGTGACTAGAAGGAATAACAGTGGAGAAAGGGGACAACCTTTCCTGACGCTTCTGGAGGCAATAAAAAAGTGTGAACCTGAGCCATTAACTAGAATAGCAAAAGTGGCTGGGGAAAACCAGCCCTCCATCCATCTTAATGAAACACCATTGAAACCACACCTGAAGAAGTAGGAGTCTGAGGTGGAGCCAGTTAAATTTCTCAAATGCTTTGGACATTTCTATCATTGTAATCAAAGTCCATTTGTTGCCTTGACAAAGTGAAGGACTATCTGGGATGTCCCTATGGCATCTTTAATGTCCCTCTTAAGTAGGAAACCCATCTTTTCTCTTGAGATATGTTTAGAAAGATGGGGCTTGATTCTAGTTGCAATGATGCTGGAAATGACTTTAAATTTTATACACACTATTGCAAAGTGAAATCACACGTAATTGATCAAATGATTGAGGAGCATTTACCTTTGGTATCAGAGTGATGAATATTGTGTTGATATCAAGCCAGATTGTCCCAACAACAATATAGCAGAGGATGACAGTCATGTGTATGATTACATGAAAGTGTTTGATAAACCATTCTGGGTGTGAGAAACCTATCTCAACCTAATCCTGAAACAACCTTGAATTAATTCCCTAATATTCTATTAAGTTGTTACCTTAACACCCTTCCTTATCTTTCCCTAACGTCGCTACTTAAGCCACATCCTAAAGGAAACTCCCAACCCCTCTAAAACTACAAACATACTTATCTATTGAAAGTCTAAGATAACATCAAGTCATACTCACTGTAGGAGCTGGAATTTGTCATTTTGGATAGTCATTGTTTGGTTGGAAATTATTATATCTTGATAGTCCTAGTTGTCTACTAATTGAGGGCTGAAAATCACCTTGTTTGGGACAGTCATTATGGCTATTCCCTTGGCTGCAAAATATCTTTTGCTGGGCAATTACATTTCACCTCCTTTTGATTGGAAATAGCATCCTATGGAAAGTCATTAAAACACGTATGTAAGAAGGGATATGACCATTGGGAGAACGTCCCTACTGATTAAATAGGTTTAATTATGTAATTATATTTATTACACATGCCTCCATCATATTCAAGGAGATACCAACAATCTGAAAAACATAATTTTCAACAAAGGTGACACATTTTGAGTCCAAGGTTGCTAAAGCACTTCAACACCTTGCACAAAAGGAAATGTGGATGTGGGGCAACAAATCAATAGCCAAGGGATCCTGCGGAGGACACATAAAATCTATCAACATGGAAAGGAATATTATAATTTGTGAACAAAAGTTTCAGCACAGAGCCTGTTGTTAGGAATCAGGATTAAGGGATTACTGTTTCTGTATGGTTGTGCTTCCAACAAGATGTTATTAATAGTATGAATCTGTGGGGATTGATAGGAAGAGTACTACTAGGCTCTAGGTTTTCTTGCTTGTGAACCTTCTGAAGGAATTGAGGGATAGATGGAAATCCAAGTTTCCTATGATGAACATGCTATCACCTGCTCAGACAATGATATATAAATAATATTATTTTTTATTAGGAATAAAAGGGAAGGATCTTAAATTAGGAAAAGAAAGACAGTCATCAATGAAACATATTTTCATTAAGTTGTAATTAAGCAATAGAACTGGAAAAGTCTAGAAACATAACAAGTACAACAAGACATATGGGTAGCAAATGCTCACATATAGTTTTAAAAGACTCTAGGAATATCTTCCTAACTTTGAGAAATCAAGTTGAGTGCTACAATTGTTTACATATCAAGGCACCAGAATCCAGATTATTCACCACCAAAAACTTTTGTCAAGGAGTTCTTAAAATGTCTCACTCTACATTAATAAGCTTCTCAATTAATTTTTGACCATTATTTCTTTTCATTATGAAAAGAAAAATTTAAGAATAGAGATAATAGCTACTTTGCATGAATTGAGTCATTCTAGCATATCTAATCTAATAGATTATTCAAATTCTGATTGAATCTTAGAAAAATCTTACAATTCTATCTCTACTTCAGCATGGCCTTCCTTTTGGACTTACAAATTTCTAGCTTTTTAATTTGGTAAATACACCCCACTGAAATATGCTAGAGAGAATGAACATGAGACAAGTTTATAACTTCAGTAACCCCACCTTCCCACCAGCTGGATCCAACAACATAACTGTTCTTCTCTGACTTATATTTTTAGCTTTCTCATGTTCCTCTCTTTGCAGTTCCTTCTTCTACTATCAAACCCAATGCAATTAGATTCAATGGTTATAGATCAACTTCTCAGTTAGATTAATGTGCATAAAATTCAATCCAGACACAGAAGTTCCTACGTTGCATGGTGAAAAGAAACCCACAAGGTAAAAACACACCAACACACTGCAAGCTCAAATGTCTAGGAAACAGAGCAATGAAAAAAATGCAAAGTTTGGAAAAAGTAAGAATTGATGACCAAAACTTGTTCGTTCTGCAATAACAAAATGTACATTGTATCAAAATAAGAGACAATACACATAACTTTCGCAGTAGGGCACAATAATAAAGAATAAAGATTATTTCCTGGTCAAAATGCTTAAAAAATAATTCCAGTAAAAGCTTGATCAGAACAGATGGCCAAAACAATAGGTTTTCAGCTTTCACTCAAGAAAACATTATAGAGGGAAGAGATTGATTTTGTTATACACTATTGACATTATTTATGGTATAGTCTGTTCTAAACTCTTTAGGATTGATGAAGATGACATTTATGATAGCTACATTCACAATTTCCTACTACTGAAAGTTTTTTTGTTTGGCAACCCTTTATATGAGAAAGACATCATTATCATTGACACAAAGCATGTCATGTTCTAAACACTAATCTCAATCATATCTTCAGGTCTGATATATATAAGGCATACATTGGGATAACTACACAATACACTTTTTGACAGTGATATACCTTAAAAAGTTTTATAATCATTGTCACAGTGATTCAAATTGGTACATTGAATTAAAATTAGGATTCTAACTTGTTTATTGATGCATATGTTGTTGTCACTATCACTTTCAAGGGCATAGAAGAAACACATTTTTCGATTGCTTGGAGCATGCTAAAATCATTTGAAAGCTTTGTCATATTGATATGCGTTCAACCATAAATCTGATAACCATATCTAGATATTGAAGTTAATGCATTTAGCCTTGAAGACAAGCATTGTCACCTATATTTGAACACATTACTGAAACACACATTTGTATGTATTTGTGTATATATTTACATATTTATTGATTAGCTAATTTCTTTGTTCTTTGCCAAGTGCAGGTTCCTTGTTACTTGTTTTGTTGGACCAAACTAATGGCCTATGCAGATTATTATGAGCATGCTTTGACAAATGGTGTTCTCAACATCCAAATATGTAATGAGCCCAGGATCATGATTTATATGCTTCCCCAAGAATCTGAAAGTTCTAAGGTTGTTTTATTCAGTTAACATGCTAATAAAAACAACCTAAAATTGCCTTTACTATTCAGATAGGGAAAACGACCAAGGTTTTCCTCAAAATGGGTCAAATGGCTGAATTAGATGTTAGAAGAACTGAGGTATTGAGAAATTTGGCAAAAATTATTATTTTGCAAAGTTTGTTCATATATTGCTCGGGAAGAATTTCTTGCTTTGCGCAATGTTGTCATTGATCTTCAGGCCTTATGGAGAGATATTTCATGTTCATGTATTTGTAGGTCTGTTGGTTCTAAATGTTTATGCATTATGAGTACACCTGTTGTTTGTTGGAATTGTTTTTTTTTGCCATGTTAAATCTTGTGAAATTACTATGTACATTTTTTAGTTATTTGTTTACTCTTTTTAGCGAGCAACAAAATTTATTGCTTAACATGTGTTGTTTGTAGGTAATTTTACTCGCAAGCTTCATAACAACACGAGGAGAGAGGTTGTTGCAGTGCGGATACAAAAGCACGTGTGCAGATATAAAGCCCAGAAAGCTTAGAAGCATGTGGAATGTGGATATAGAAGCACGTGCGCAAATAGAAAGCTCAGAAAGTGGGCCATTGAGTATGAAGAACTTGTTGCTGAGACTTTTCCATTGAGTATGAAGAGCTTGTTTTTGAAGCTGCCAGGGGATCTAAGTATGGTTTTGAAGCTGCCAGGAGATCTAAGTATGGCTTAGCAGCCAAGTACAAGTGGGATGGTTTAGCCATTGTAATATTTTGAAAAGTCATCGATGTACTAGATGATTTTTATGTAAAGTTATATGGAGATAGTTTTTTAGAAAACTCATATTTATTATAATACTTGACATTTCATATAATATAATTTGTGCGATTTAAAATTTATATGGTTGTACTTTATATTATTTATAAGTGTTGTAATTAACTAATTAATGTGACATTCCATAATTCACATATGTATTAGATGATAATAAATAATATATGATTCATTTTTTAATTTAAACATAATATTATATTAAAGATTTATATTGATTAATAATGGACACCATTAAAACTACTAAAATATAATAACCACACATAAAATGACTAAAAACGACTAAATTAGTGACCAATAAATGAGATTAATGACCAAAATTCGCATCTAAAATGACCAAAAATTGAAAGATATGTAATCAAACAATGAGATATAAATGACCAAAAAAACGACCAAAATTCGCATATCAATGACCAAAAAAAAGTTTTGGTGGCTAATTTACAGTCTTTTATTACGCGACCAAATTTAGTCATATTCTAGTTTGTCATGAGGTCATTATTTTGGTCATAAATGTGGTCATATATTTGGTCATTGATTCAAATATATGACTAAATTAATGACCAAATATATGACCAAATTAATGACCAACTGAGAAGCTATAAATGACCAAAATGAAAATGACCAATTTTGGTCGCGTAATAAAAGACCGCAAATTAGCCACCAGCAATCGCCAAACCAAAAGTGGTCATTGATATGCGGATTTTGGTCATTTTTTTGGTCACTAATCTCTCATTTTCTACTAGTGTTCCATGCATGGGCCTCTACTGCTATGCCTTCAAATCTAGAAGGTTCATGAAAATGGATATTTATCTCATATTTAGCAGCTTGGTTCTTTACCCATTCTATCCTTGCATGACTCAGGCGTAGCTGATCTTCTAATAGATGTATACTTACAACTTCATGTGCCACTGCATTCTTTAAAATCCGTTCATCTAGATCCTTGACCTATTGGATCTCTTGCTCATCTTCCTGATATCTATTCTGTAGATGTTCTATAAAAAATTCATGTTTTGGTATCATGTCCAATCTTTTCCCTGCAAAAATATACCATCTATTGTATGTAGCAAGCACTCTCCTAAAGTATTTAGCACATGCTCCCTTTGTTTTCTTTACATCTTTCTTGAATTCTTTTGCTACATTAATTGCAAATTCCAATAAATCATGCTCCTATTTTAAACTTTGCTGATCCTTAACTGGTAACTCCATAAGAGATTCCTTATTTGTTTCGGTCCATACCATTCTTCCTGTTAGAATCTCCAAAATATCTTTGGCTCTGTCCAAAAAATATGAAGTAGTGTTCAAAATTTCTTCTAATCTGGTGTCTATTTGTAAAATTTTACACCTTTCTTCCTCAATGCATATTTGTAATTGGTGGATATTCCTTCTTTGAGTTAGAACATGTTCTTTCAAAGGATGGAAATCTGTCTTCTGTTCCATAGCATCTTTCAGTGATGCTGTCAATGAAGTATTTTGTTCTTCTAAGGCTGCCACTTGCATTTGATATTGCTTCTCTCTTTCTTCTGTGGTGGCCTTCTCTGTTTCTAACTCAGCAAACTTTCTTGGCAACCGGTCCTTCTCTGAACTTAGATTTTCATAGGATACCCAAAGATCATCTCTCTCAGTTTTCAACATTTGATGCTCTAGCTATAGCTTTTTTAATTCAGCTAAGCTATCCTGAGCATTCTTTTTCGTTCTCTCTGCAGAAATCTCTAAAGCCTCCTTATTTGCTTGCAGAGTCTGGAATTATGTTCTTGAAATCTTTACTTCATTCATCATGTCTGCATATTTCCTTTTCAGCTTCTGACCCTCATCCTTCTCCTTCTTCAACGTTTCTTTTAATTGTGCTACATTCCTTCTTGACTGCTCGAGGTACGTCATAATCATGTCTACGTTATCTTTAGTTTCTTGGGTTAATGCCATCCCAGCTCTTGCTATCAGTCTTGGATATGTTTATGTTCCATGCACCAAGTTTTTATCTGTGATCATCTTTCCTGACTGACCTCCAGTTTCAACATTTTTCTCAGTTCTTTTTACAATAGAAAATAGTACTGAAGTGAGGAACCTCCTCCCCTTCTATAGGCATGAAAGGAATCAAATTTATTCCAAAAAATGAAGTTTGTCCCAGTGTACTGCCAGAAGATGTAGCAGGCTCTGGGGGATCAAGATTAGATTGTCTGTGTCCTTGATCTGTGTGATCTTGTCCTCCCTGTGCATCCACCTGCTCAGTAGTCTGTTGGTCCTTTTGCGATCCTGTTAATCTCAAAATCTCACTTTCTTCCTGTTTTTTCTTGATTTTCGCTTCTTCGTTTCTCTTTCTCTCCTCCTCCTTCTTCCTTGTTGTTTCCTTTGCAGCTCGCTTTTTTTCTTATTCTTCATTCTTCAGCCAACTCTCTGCTTCCTTTGCTAGCCTTCTACCATATTCTTCTCTCTTTTTGGACTATTCTTCTTCCAATGTCTTAGTCTTCTCTGTAGTTTTTCCCTTTCCACCCATAGTGGCTATTTTTTGCTTAAACCTCTTTTTTAGGGTGGTTATGTTCTTTGCACTTCTGAATGTTTCGTCGTCCTTGTCCCAAAAGTTGGTATATTCAAAATGAATGCTTTCCTCCTTGCAGTGATCTGCTACTTTATTTCAGGAGTCAATCCTGTGAAAATTCATTTCACCAAAATGGAAATGCTCTAGCTCCTGAACAAATTCTGTAGTATGTTTTACCTTTCAAAACTTATAACTTCCAAGCCAGAAAGGTATTGCAGGATATGCCACCTTTTTATGTCCGAACAGAAAATTTCCCACACCATCAATTATAGACCTTCTTAACTTCCTCCTTGTGCATTACATAGTCAGTGACATACTTAGGGAGTAGGGAAGGGGCTCTGGAACCGCAATACATTCTTATATACAACCCTTCCTCGGTCAAATAATAATCTCCATACTCCTCGATGACTTTGAATGCTTCTTCAGACATGCAGTTGCATTCAGTCAAGAAAATTAGGGTATACAAGGGCATGATGAAGTGTTCGCAGATTTCCCTATAATAGATATAATATTTATGGGCCCATAACAATCTATATGCTGTGTACACTGGGGTCCTGTCCCTCTCCCAGTTACATCTCAAGGCTGGAAAAGACTGAGTACACAGTATATAGTTAATCAGGATAGAGCCCATGTACAACTCTAATTTCTTTTGTGACACCCCTCCCAAGGCTGAGGATATGCATGATGAGAGGCTATTTGACACTATGTTTGACCAATTAAAAATTGTTTCTTGAGTGGACACATGGAAGATAATTGGTATCCATCCTATCTTGAAGCTCTTCTCGTGAGCCCTACCAATAATCCTATTTAGCATCAGTGCAATGAATCTATAGGGAGTACAGAGAGTAGAGGTATCATACTCTCTGGAAGGTCTAGTCTGAAATTTTTTCCACAGTATCATAATTCTTTTAACTGTTTCTACCAGATCCATAGATGTCTCTTTCAACTAGCTTTCTGTCAAGTAAATCTGGGCAGAAGGTAGATGATATGCCATAGAGACATATGCAGGGCTATATGCAGCGTAGCCCAGCTTAGCAATATTTTCAAGAATCATTGTAGTTACATCTGTCCTAGGCAGAATCCAACCTATCACCTTTGAATAAGGGAACAACTCAAGTCTTGTGGCTACTTTCATGAGAGCTCATTTTTCAATGTTTGCATAAATGGTTAGCTCTTCGAATCCTTTTGTAACACCCTGGTTTTGACTCTATTTGCATTAAATGTACATGATGTATATATTAAAATGAATCATGGTGTGGAGCTAAAGGCAAAAGCCCCACCATCAATTTGGTTGTGTTACATTTCAGCGAATGAAATCGTTGCCGAGGATATATCATGGTATATGGCACCTATTAAGTTTTGTCATCATGTAAATATGCATTTTAATTAAATGAACCCAACCAACTATGTTCACTGCAACCATATTGAAAATGGCATGATTTTCCTAAGGATAGGGAGGGGGAATTATCAAACGTTGAGCCTATGGGGAAAAGCCATGTGTCAGCTGTTAAACCCCTTCACTTGTCACCCACCCTTTTTGAATTGCTCACCTTCCCTTCTCCTATCTAACTACCACCTTAAATGTTTTGCTGTTAGTTGGGGAAGTTATTGCTAGGGAGTGGAGTGTGGTAGGACTGTCAGTCCTTGCCCACAAACACACTCCACCAGCAGGTTGACCCTCACGCAGGCAAGAAAACCACTACGCCCATCACTCCATTCTCACCATGATGGCAGGGGCACTCTTCCATTGGCGATTGTTCCTTGTTCATCCTTACATGCAAGGATGTTCTATTTACCCATGTACCATTTGGCACTATGGCTCGCTCATCCTCATGCGTCGATTGGGATTCCTGTTGTTTTTCCCACGTAGCAGGGAGGAGAGACGTCTTTGGGCTGTCATTCACGTTTTCTAACAGGGGGTATCTGGTGTGTTTTCCATCCATATTTCTGGGTCTATGTGTAAATTTCCCTCACGTACATATTGGGAGTATTTTTTCTTCCCCATTGCGGCCTGTGTAAGTTTCCTCATGGCTTCATTGTTGAAAATGGGCTATTGTTTCCCCACGTTTGTTGGTTGTGTTTGATTTTACGTTGTGGGATACTGTAGGCTATTATGGAGTCATTTTGGCCACTATAGGGCCAAGAACGACTCAGGAAAGTTTTTCCCTATCCAAGCTGTGAATCGCTTGTTGGACTGCGTGTATGTAGTGGTTGGTCTTCAGGCTGTGTTGGAGTAGGGATGAGGGCTTGGGTTTCTTGATAAACCTACTGTATTTGGGAACCACACAAATAGTTAGAGGGATGGATTTCTTCTCCACAACCCCTGAATAGCACTGGAAGGGAAGTAAGGGCCTAAGGGACTGTGTAGGAGAGAAGGGACTGATTCCTTGTGTTGGGTGTGTGTGGGTGTCTTAGAAGTTAGGCTAGTTATAGTGTAGGTGTCCCTAGCTCCGTAATGAGCTCACCGGATTAGCATACAACCTTTCCCAACTCCTTGATGGCCTTATAAACCCAACTGTGTTGGCTTGGCTGATCTATTGTTGGCCTGATAAACCCAATTGTGTTGGCTTGGCTGATTTGTGTATCCATGGCTATGTGTAAGCCTGCTTGTTGCTTATTCCTTGGGGAAGTTCTGCCAAGTTTAGGGGTGGTGGCGTTGCTGAGAGATTAAGGAGCACGCTGGACTATGGTTAGGTGGAATGTTGCAGCGACATAGCTGGTTGCAGGATGAATTCTTTATAAGATAAGTATTATTGACCATTTCGTCTCTGCATTTATACTTGTTGTTTAATGAATATGATGAACATGTTGAATGCTTATATGAACGTATGTTTTCTTCCGTTGTATGATAAATAACTATATATCTATGCATGTTCTAGTTCAAAGCATTTGGTTTCAATTTTCATATATATTCATGTTCAGGGGCGGTTTCCTAGATGTTAATGACACCGTAGTGTCCTCTTCGCCATTCAGATGGTCAGGGACACTACATTGTGGTATCAGAGCTAAAGGTTGCAGCATGGGCCTCTATGGGCCATGAAGAACCAGTTAGCAAAGGCAAGTTTCCTTCTGCCTAGAAGAAATCGATGAATGATAGGAAAATTCACAAAAAAAAAAAAATCCTAAGTGCCTTAACCGTCGGCTCATCGGAATAGTAAGTGGGAAGCTCTTTCGATGCAGCGAAAAGCATAGTCGAAAGGCCACCTGACAGTGGCAGGTGGAAAGAAGATTAAAGAGAAAATTTCAAAAAAAAATTCTAAGTCATGAAACCATCGATGATCGGCGAAGTTTGGAGGATTGGATCGCCGATGATTAGGTGATGAAGTCACCATCGACAAAGATTAGTGGAACGGATCGGCGATGATTAGTTGTTCAAATAGCCGATACGTCGAAAAACATTAGTTGTTTGGACCGTCGACATGTCAGTGAAATTTAGTTGATGGGATCGTCGATGGGTGTCGACAAAATTTAGTTGACGAGAGCACCGACACATCGAAGAAATTTAGGTGACGAGACCGCCAAAACATCAAATTGTTAGTTTGAAGAACCTCCACTGAAGACCTCGGCGTCGGCGAAAGTTAGAGGATGAAGGCGCCGATGGGGGTGAGAAAGAAGGAGAAAAATTTCAAAAAATTCGTCTAAGTGTTGAGACCATCGGCGATCGACAAAAGTTAGTGGTTTGGACTGCCTATACGGCAGAGAAAATTAGCTAAACAGACCACCAATGAATGTTGGAAGGATTTAGTTGTTCGTGCGTCCGCCGTTACGGCTGTCCAATGGACTATCCTTCCGACGGTTAGAGGCTTCAACCACCAATAGTGGGTAGAGCTTCCGACAGATTATGAGTTATGGTCTTGGGAACTCGCCGTGGGATTACTACCCACAGTTGTGGCTACCTAAGGGAATGTCCGCCTGATGGATAGCGCTCCGATCACTGACACATATCGCTTAGTGGTTCCACCCGCCGACAGGGTTATGGCCCGTGAAAACCACAGTGAGTTTGCTGCCTACCATTACAGCCGCCTAGTTAACTATCCACTCGATGAACAGTGGTTCCGATAGTCGATGTAGCGTTATGGATTTAGTCTTCTCACCGATGCCGTAGTGGGTAACATTTTCAATCGTCAACATACCAGAGGAAATCAATTGATGAGGTCACCACCGGTAGTAGTCTAGAAGCTTAGATGACTGAAGATCTGATACAGCGGAAAACTTTAGTTGTTAGGGATGTCGATAAGCACCGGAGGGAGTTGTGGATTGGATTGTTGAAACGTCAGAAATTTTGTTGGGAAGAGGTTTGATTGGGCCAGAGGAAATTTGGGGTTTTCAAGTGGATTTCTCAGTAAATTCTAGCTATTTTTCAGTGGGTTTTCAACGGATTGTCAGTGGATTACAGGGCTGAACAAGAATATAATTTTTGTGTGTTTAAGGAAAACTGTTATTTATAATTTTTCTCCAGGAGAAGGTAAGTAGTTCTGATTTATAGTAATGTTATGCATCTAACAGTTTGCTACTAACACATTTGCAGAATCATAGACACCTTTAAGTGTAGTATCCCAGATAGTGCAGTTTGGTAAGTAAGTCGCGGTTCAGTTATGAGAACCCATGATGGTTATGATGGTTATGAGCGTGTACAAGATGCCATGGGAGAAAATGTTTGTAATGGAAATTATGACATTGAGTCTAATGGAAGGAGATTCCAAGAGACACTGTCAGATGTTACAGCCACCATGAGAAGCTTGATTAAAGCCCAGGAAGAGCAGCATCAATTGAATGCTGCTATGTTGCAGAGTCTGACAGACTTGCAAAGAAAGATAGACTCTGGACGGGGTACAACAAGACCGGAAGGTAGTAAGAGCAGTAATAGGAGAAGGAGAAGGACTTCTAGTGGGTCATCTAAATTTGAAGAATCCAGTGGGGATACAAGCTCTTCTTCTCGTAAAAGAAAGAGAAAGAGACATCATTGGGATCACTCTCGAGATGAATTTAAGAAGGCTAAGCCTCCTACATTTGATGGTGAAGTAAAGACAGGACAAGAGGCTGAAGCTTGGCTTCTTGGGATAAAGAAGTATTTTCAAGTTTAGGATTATTCGGGGAACATGAAGGCAAGAGTTTCCATATTCAACCTGAATGGAAGGGCATCCATTTGGTGGGAACACTTCAAGCAAGTAAAAAGGATCAGTGAAAGGAGAATGAAATGGAAATAGTTCAAGAAGTATTTAAAGCAGAAATACCTCTTTGACAGGTTTTATGCTGACAAGATCAAAGAATTCCATGATCTGAGATTGGGATAGTAGACCATGGAAGAGTATGCAAATAAGTTATTGGAACAATTGAGGTATGTTAGGTACATCAAAGATGAAAAAGTGAAGGTCCAGTGGTTTCTGAGTGGATTGCCTCAGGCTTACAAAGATAGAATTGATTTTTACGAACCTAGAACTCTTGAAGAAGCAATAAGGAAGGCTAAGTAGTGCTATGAGCAAAGAAAAAGTAAACCTGATTACCATAAGGAATGGAAAGACAAGAAGAATGAGAATTTTAACCAAACAAAGAAAGTTTTCAAACCTTCTAGCTTCAGGACTCCACAAAAGCGGCCATCCCAACCTGCGAGTAAACCAGTTGGAGTGGTAGGAGAAAATCCTAAGGATCCACGACAAAATAGAGGACCACTTCAATGTTGGAGATGTGGAGGAATTCACATGTGCAGAACTTGTCCACTTGAGATAGAGAGTGTAAGACCAACTTACAACATTCAAGAAGCAGAAATAGTGGGTCAAGAAGCAAGGGCAGTCCCTAGGATTTATGCAGCACTGGAGGACCGTCAAGAAGATCACCAGTCAACTATGGTTGAATTTGTAGGTAAGATTGTTGAGCAATCTGTTTCTATTTTTATTGACCCTGGTTCTACTCACAGCTACATTACTCCTATAGTAGTGGAGATTTGTGCTTTTAAGAAAGTAAAGCATAGAAAATATTGGTTAGTTTAGCTAGCCACTAGAACTAAGAGAAAGGTCAGTGAAGTGGTATAGAAATGTCCCTTGGTCATGAATGGGTTGGTCACGTGTGTATATTTGAATGTTCTACCGCTTGGTTCCTATGATGTTCTCATTGGAATGGATTGGTTAAAAGCTCACAGGGTGAAGCTTGACTATTACAATAAGACTTTTGAATGCATGAATGAATAAGGGAACCCAGTAGTTGTGAAGGTATTCCAAAGGTGATCTCAGTATGACAGGTTTCAACAATGTAGTTGAAAAATTTCTGTAGGAAGGGTTTCCAGCTGTATCCAGCTCATATTTGGAGGCAACAGAGCATGAAACTCCTATGTTGGAGGAATCCAGGTGTTATAGAAATTCAGGGATGTGTTTCTTGATGAGATTCCAGGGCTTCCTCCAAAGAGGGAAATTGAGTTCACAATTGAACTTATGCCAGGAGTAGCACCAGTGTCCAAGACACCATACACCATACAGGATGAGTACACCGGAGATGCTAGAGTTGAAGATGAAACTGCAAGAGTTGTTGGAAAAGAAGTATATTAGGCCGAGTGTGTCTCCTTGGGGAGCACCAGTTCTTCTTGTAAACAAGAAATATGGTACACTCAGATTGTGTATTGATTACAGACAATTGAATAAGGTTACTGTGAAGAATAAATATCCTTTGCCTAGGATTGATGATCTCTTTGATCAAATGAGAGGAGAAAATGTATTCTCCAAGATTGACTTGAGGTATGGTTACCATTAGGTGAGAATCAAGGATGAATACATTCATAAGACAACCTTCAGAACAAGGTATGGACATTATGAGTTTGTAGTGGTACGATTTGGTCTCACAAATGCACCAGCTACATTTATGCACCTTATGAACAATGTCTTCAACAAGTATTTGGACAAGTTTGTTCTTGTTTTCCTTGATGACAGTCTTGTCTATTCTAAGAATGAGAAGGAGCATGAAGAACATTTGAGATTGACATTGCAATTGCTCAAGGAGCATCAACTATATGCAAATCTGAGCAAGTGTGAATTCTATAGAAATAGAATTAAGTACTTGGGTCACATTATCTCATAAGAAGGTATATCAGTGGACCCTAAAAAGATTGAAGCCATTATGAATTGGCCTACTCCAAGAAATGTGACGGATGTAAGGTCTTTTATGGGACTTGCAGGACACTACCGGAGATTCATTGAGGGATTCTCCAAAGTTGCACATGCCATCACTTCTTTGCAAAAGAAGGGGATGAAGTTTGAATGGACATCGAGGTGTGAAGAAAGCTTCTAGCAGCTGAAGAATATTATCACCAGTGCACCAGTATTGAAAGTTGCTAATCCAGAGAAATATTTTGTGGTGTGTACCGATGCATGTGGACAAGGGCTTCGAGGAGTCCTTATGCAAGACAACCATGTGATATGTTATGAGTCGAGAAAGCTGAAGGAGCATGAGAAGAACTATGCCACTCATGATCTAGAGCTTACAGCCATAGGACATGCTCTCAAGATGTGGAGGAATTACTTGGTGGGTAGAAGAATTAAGCTCAGGACATACCACTGTGGTCTGAAGTATCTATTTGATCAGCCTACTCTGAATACTAGGCAAGCAAGATGGTTGGAGTTTTTATGTGAGCTCGATTTTGAAATCAAGAACATAAAGGGAAAATATAATAAGGTAGCTAATGCACTCAGTAGGAAGGTGCAGGAAATGCATGTGGCGTCTCTTAGTATTTTCCAATCAGATATGAGGCAACAGATTGTTAATCATGCTTCTTGAGACGGATTGTATGAGCTAGTAAAAGACAAATTGCAGCGTCAAAGTCTTGATAAGAGATATGAGGAATATAAGTTGGAGGAATATGGACTTCTTACTTATAGAGGAATAATTTATATTCCAAATGTGGCAGATTTGAGGAGAGTTGTTATGGATGAAATCCATCAAACTCCATATTCTGGTCACCCAGGATACCAGAAGATGATTTCTACCGCCAGGAAATAGTACTTTTGGCCAGGAATGAAAAAGGACATGGCTGAATACATTTCGAGGTGCATGACCTGTCAGCAGGTAAAGGTTGAGCATCAACACCCAGCAAGTTTGTTGCATCCTTTGCCAGTTCCAGAATGGAAATGGGAAGTTTATCCATGGATTTTATTACAGGATTGCCAATGACTTGGAGACAACATGATTCCATCATGGTTGTGGTGGACAAGTTGACTAAGGTAGCACATTTTATACCGGTGAAGTCTACGCATAAGACTGATGACATTGCAAAGATATTCATGAAGGAGATTTTCAAATTGCATGGAATTCCTAAGGCAATAGTTTCTGACCGAGATGTCAAGTTTACTTCCAATTTTTGGAAGGGGTTGTTTGCAGATTTGGGTACAAAGCTAAAATTCAACACTGCATACCATCCTCAGATAGATGGATAGACAGAGAGATTTAATTAGGTGCTTGAAGACATGCTTCGCATAAATGCGATGGAAAAACCAACCAAGTGGGAAGATTACTTGCACTTGGTAGAGTTTTCTTATAACAATGGACAGCAGGAATCCTTGGGGATGAGTCCGTATGAATATTTGTATAGAAGAAGGTGTAGAACACCAGTGACTTGGGATAATCCAGTGAACAAAGTTGTGCTTGGACAAGAATTGCTCAAGGAAATAAAGAAAGAGGTTGTGAAGATCAGGCAGAATCTGAAAGCAACACATGATAGATAGAAAAGCTATGTAGACAAGCATAGGGTGAACAGGGATTTCAGTGTTGTGGATCATGTTTACCTCAAAGTGAGGGAAAAGAAGAGTTCCTTGAAGCTTAGAAGTTGTGCCAAGCTGTCACCAAGATATTGTGGGCCGTTTGAAGTGCTTGAAAGAATAGGGCCAGTTGAATATAGAATTGCATTGCCTACTAGCACTAGAGCTCATAATGTTTTTCATGTTTCTTTTCTTAAGATATATGTACATGATCCTAACCATGTGATAAATTGGGATGTGATTCAGGTGGAACCCGAGGGAGAGTTCTGAACCGAGCCAATGTGCATCCTCAACAGGAAGGTCATAATGCTCCGTAACTAGGCTATAGGTCAAGTAAAGGTGCAATGGGATCACTATGGACCTAAAGAGGCTACGTGGGAGCTAGAGGATTCCATGTGATTGGCACATCCATTTTTGTTCAATTTTGTGGAACACTGAAGTGATACTAGTGTAGCATTTTGTTCAAATTTTGTAAAGCACTGAGGACAGCGCTATTGAAGGGGAAGGCGAATGTAACACCTTGGTTTTAATCTCATTTGCATTAAATGTACATGATGTATATATTGAAATGAATCCTGGTGTGGAGCTAAAGGAAAAGTCCCCACCATCGATTTGGTTGTGTTACGTTTCGACGAACGGAATTGTTACAAATGATATATCATGGTATACGACACCTATTAAGTTTTTTCATCATGTAAATATGCATTTTAATTAAATGAACCCAACCAACTATGTTCACTGCAACCATATTGAAAAGGGAATGATTTTTCTAAGGATAGAGAGGGGGAATTATAAAACCTTGAGCCTATGGGGAAAAGCCATGTGTTAGCTGTTAAACCCCTTCACTTGTCACCCACCCTTTTTGAATTGCTCACTTTCCCTTGTCCTATCCAAATACCACCTTAAATTTTCTACTGTTAGTTGGGGCAGTTATTGCTGGGGATTGGAGCATGGTAGGAATGTCATTCCTTTCCCACACACACACTCCACAGGTAGTTTGACCCTCACGTAGGTATAAAAACCACTACGCCCATCACTCCATTCTCACCACGATGATAGGGGCACTCTTCCACTAGCGATTGCTTCTTGTTCATCCTTATGCGTAGGGACGTTCTGTTTACCCACTCACCATTTGGAAGTGTGGCTCACTCATCGTCATGTAGGAGGGGGATCATTCTCCTCACGCACCGATTGGGATTCCCGTTGTTTTGCACATGTAGTAGGGAGGAGAGCCGTCTTTTGGATGTCATTCATGTTTTCTACCGGGGGGTATCTGGTGTGTTTTCCATTCGGATTTTGGGGTCTGTGTGTAAATTTCCCTCACATACATATTGGGAGTCTGTTTTCTTCCCCATTGCGGCCTATGTAAGTTTCCCCATGGATTCATTGTTGAAAACAGGCTTTGGTTTCCCCATGTTTGTTGGTTGTGTTTGATTTTACGTTTTGGGTTACTGTAGGATGTTATGGAGTCATTTTGGCCACGATGGGGCTAATAACAACTCAATAATTATTTTCCCCATCCAAGATGTGAATCGCTTGTTGGACTATGTGTATGCAGTGGCTGGTATTCGGACTGTGTTGGAGTAGGGATGAGGGCTTGGGTTCCTTTATAAACCTGGTGTATTTGGGAACCACACAGACAGAGTTAGAGGTCTATATTTCTTCTCCACAACCCTTGAATAGCATTGGAATGGAAGTCAAGGCCTGAGGGACTGTGTAGCAGAGAAGGGACTGATTCCTTGTGCTGGGTGTGTGTGGGTGTCTTACAAGTTAGGCTAGTTCTGGTGTAGGTGTCCCTAGCTCCATAATGAGCTCACCAGCATAGCATATATCCTTTCCCAGCTCCTTGATGGCCTGATAAACCCAGTTGTGTTGGCTTGGCTGATCTGTTGTTGGCCTGATAAACCCAACTGTGTTGGCTTGGCTGATTTGTGTATCCATGGCTATGTGTAAGCCTGCTTATTCCTTATTCCTTGGGGAATTCATGACCAGCTTGGGGGTGGCGGCATTGCTGAGAGATTAAGGAGCATGATGGCCTATGGTTGGGTGGAACATTGCAATGACGTAGCTGGTTACGGGATGAATTCTTTATAAGATAAGTATTATTTACCATTTCGTCTCTGCATTTATAATTGCTGTTTAATGAATATGATGAACATGTTGAATGCTTATGTGAACGTATGTTTTCTTCCGCTGTATGATAAATAACTGTGTATCTATGCATTTTCTAGTTCAAAGAATTTGGTTTCAATTTTTATATATATTCATGTTCATGGGGCGGTTACCTGGATGTTAATGACACCATAGCGTCATTTTTACCGGTCGGAGGGTCGAGAATTCTACACCTGCATCAGGTACGTTCTGATTTGCAATCATCCTATATATGTCTCCCCATTTGTAGTCTGTTTCGACTCCAGTGGAAGCTTTGGTATCTTCATATATATACTCAACCTTGGTGATGATCTCAACCTCGAGTTCTCCTTCAACCACATGAGCCTTTTTCTTTTGTCTTTTTGACATATTTTCTTTGCAATAATCACCCTGTCACAATCATAGAATGTTCTTAGACCCATTGAGATTTTAGCAAGTGTTTTAACAATAAAAAAAACTATCTCAACGTGTTTACCTCCCCCATATGCATTCTAAAAAATAAACTACCCACAACATTCAATGCATGAAAATATTGGCAAGGAAAAAGAAAAATCCTGCAAGCTGTGGCTTAAAACCACCTAAGTCCACTGTCTATAAAATCCACAACCCTGAGAGAAAACAAAAATTCTCTATCTTAACCCGGGCCACATTCAAGCTAACCTGATATCACATAAAAGTATGAATCACACTATCCCTACTACTAGTCTTCAACAACAAACTTCAAAGCATTAGACCCTATACAGTGCTCTTCATGTCAGAAAAAACACTAACCCAACCAAAAATGGAAAACATCTACATTCCCAAGGAAAAGGTAAGTGCAACCAAGAGTTTAACACCCCCTGGATGGCTATGGACAACCAAAATAACGGGTGGTGTAGACAGCGAAACGGTTGTTTGCACCGTGCCCTAATCTTTCGAATTGGGGTAAAAGCATCCATAATAGCTCAACAATCACACATCCTCAAAATCCTCCCACTAAATAAAACTATAAACAACTAACTCTTCACCCTCAAATAAAACATCATGCACACCACGAAGACAAACACTCTTGATGCGAAAAACCTAATCAGGGAAAACCTAACCTGGGAAAAACCAACGGTTCCAAATCGATCAATAAAAAACAAAACAACAAGGCTGTGGTTCACCTACCTAGAAAACAACAATGTAGTCGATGGGATGACCAAAATCTTCACGGTGGCAATGCTAGCGAATCAAGTTTGGACCACAGCTAGATGCATGAATCGCTACAAACGACAAGGAATGGAGCAACAATGAGTGCAAATATGGATAAAAAATAAAATAATGGTCCCTTACTTACATATATAGACCTCAACAAAAACTTTTGGTGGGACAAAACCCTATCGACAGTCACTTCCTAAGTCAATCGGAAGAGAAGTCTCGATGGTAGCTGTAATAGTGGGCGCAAAAACAACTATGGGCCTGGGAGACTTTATTTTTAAAACAATCGGTCATCGAAAACTCTAAGCGCTAAGTGTCGGAACTTCAAAACCAACATCCTCCATAGTATCAGAAACGTAACAATGTATTTTCATGACTCCACATTTTTAAAAAGGTATCGAAACTCAGAGCATCTAGGTTCTAAGGCATCGATGAGGAAACAACTAACTTTCATAATGATAGCTCGGATGACACCTGCAACAACAGATGCAAACTAACTGTGGACCCGTGATAAATTTTAAATCTGTCAGCATCGACACCACTAAGCACTACATGTGAAACCTCAAGACTGAACATCTTCTGTAGTGTCGTCAGCACCAAGCACTATCATCGTGTGTATTGGAGATCCAAACACCTAACCTCTAAGGCATCAGCGAGGAAAACCATAACTCTTGAAACGTTCATCATCTGACTCCTGTAACGTCGCCAGCATAAAAGACTAATGCTTTGGCTCATTCTTGACACACCTCTCGACATCGATGAAAAGGTCACCGACAATCAAAATGTTAAGCTTGAAAATAAAACAAAAAGAATCAGCAGTTTTTGATGCATCGACTGGGGCGTATAAAGTATCACCGATGAGGTATACCATTCAATTTCCACAACATCAGAAAAATAGTTGACTATGTTTCCGATATCAAAAGGATAGCCAACTAATCTTCCGATACAAAAAATATGAAAAGGATCAAGTTTTAACCAAAAATCTGAACTTCAGGGAAGCTTTAGTGAAACTGAAACAATCCTAGGCTAGATCTAATAGAAGGAAGTAAAAGGAGGGCCCTAAAATTTAAAATTTTGGGGAAAAAGGTTGCAGCTGCAATAATTGGCGACTACCTAGTGAACACAGATCTCTGAACAATTTCTTCTTTGATCAACAGACTGTTTGACAATACCAACATGCAGAATTCTTCAAGATATCTGGATTTCCCAAATGGCAGATGTATGCACTTTAATCATTGATTATAGTCCAATTTAGGGAACATAGGAACCAAGATTTCAAAGTCCAGATAACTCTTTTGAGGCTAGGAATATGAGTTTTTTTTTACCTCTGTCTTTGAGTAGTTTCCAGCTTAGACACCACAGGATTGTAACATATGGTAAACAACTATATTCATTTGTTCGTCAATCCCATGCCATTTTGCACTTTTGGTGCTTTTGGACTTTTGTCCTCTTTTGAGTCTCCCTGCATGCCTTCTTTCTGAAATTTTTAATTCAGGTTTCTCTATCCATAGTGTCCTTTTGTGTGAGAGATATATTTATTTTTCAGCTCACGTACAGAGAAGAACTTTGGCAATCTTGTACTAATATGTTTCAATACTTTGCTTCGATACATATTGCTTTTTCGAGGATATTTTGACGCTTATTTTCCTTTTGGCTTTCAATTCCTAGCATGGAATCATTTAAATGTAATATATTGTTTACCTTGCTTCATTTCCATAGATCTTTTGCTATCACTCCCTAAAACATTTTTTAATGTGAGATGAATGGAGCTTCGAAATAGTATTATGGACCTTTTTATCCTAAGTTATTTTACAAGGATTAAGTAGGACTTAAATGTGTTCATAACCATTTAGGAAAACTACTAAAATTGAAGAAGTTCTTTCAAACATTAAATAAATTAATAGTACTCAGTCTTGTCATCAAATATTTTAGTTAATCTGGAATTCTGATGAACTCCATGCAACCAAAGGTCATGCTTCTTTATTAAACATTACAATCAATCACAACCTAGCTAAAACAAAAAAAAAAATCCTCAAAAATAAAACAAACCAACAGTTTGTTTATGTAAAAACAACAAAATAAAAGATCAAGAAAAATAAGGTTTGAGAACTAAACCATTTACTAGTAAGTTCTCTTCCCACCCCTGTAAGTCTTGCAACTTGTAAGTTGAGGGGCTAAGCTTGGCTGCAATTTTAAAAGAGCCTACCCATAACTGTTGAAACTTAGTGTGCTTTCCCTTCTCATTGTGTGGATGATCCCACTTAAGAACCAGATCTCCTACTTCGAATTATTTGTTCCCAGCTTTATGCTTATCAAACCAATGCTTCACTATTTTATGTTGATGCTTAAATATTTCTTTGGATTTGGACCTAGACTCTTCTGACTTCAAAATATTATAGATTCTGATCTGTAAGATTTCATTATCGATACCTCTAGATTCCTCAGCTATTATGGAAGGCGGTAACAAAATGTTGGGAGGAAGAATAGCTTCTTTTCCATAAACAAGAGTGTATGGTGACACACCTAAGGAATTCTTGGGTGTGACTCTATCAGCCCAAAGATAATTAGGTAACACTAAATGGAAACTTCTCTTATTTTCTATTACGGTTTTCTTTAGAATCCTAATCATATTTTTGTTTATGGATTCTGAAAAACCATTTCCTTGTGGGTAATAGTTTGCATAATAATGCAACTTGATTCCTCTTTGATTAGAAAATGCAGTTAATCCAATAGAAGAAAAGTAAGTAGCATTATCAAAAACTAGGGAAATTGGAACCCCAAACCTGGTCATAATGTGATTTTGTAAGAAATCCATGACTACATCTTCATTTACTTTTTGTAATGGAATAGCCTCGACCCATCTGGTGAGGTAATCAGTTTCCTTCAAAATATACTATGCTGCAAGGAAGAATTTGGGTTTATTTCTCCAATAATAATGATTCCCCATTGTTCGAATGGTTCTGATATCATTACTAGTTTTAAAGGCCCTACTACTTTAGCTTGTCTTCCAACACCTATTTGACAAGCATCACATTTTCTAACATGGGCATGAGAATCCTTAAACAGTGAAGGCCAATAATATCCAGCTCTCTATAATATTATGTGATGTTGTATCTCCGAAAAAATGTCCTCCAGTAGGCCCATCATGCAATTATGTTATGACCTTCTTTGCATAATTATCTTCATTGTTTGGGACTCCAATGCTCCGGCAAATATCCTTCTTGGAGGTAATGGACTAGGTCCTGGTACCAGGAGTCTGGAGCTATAAAAAAAGGACATACCTCCACCATATGTAACTCAGCTTCATTATCCCAGCTATTTTGACCTTCAATTATTATCTTACACATTCCTTGTCCTTTTACTATGGATGTTGGTTTGAAATCAAGATCATATTCTTGTAAGGGAGTCACCCAGTTGCCTCTTCTTTCTCCTAATTCCTTTTGTACAAAAAGAGATCGTACAGTTGGGTGTGGAACTATTACTTTGGTGTGATTCTTAAGTATATATGACCTGAATTGTTTTACTGCTTTAAAATCTGCATAAGCTTGTTTGTCAACTGCTGGATAATTCAATTAAGCTCCCTGTAGACCAGTGCTCATAAATGATATGGGGTACTCATCTCCCACATTTTCCTTCTATGTAAGCAAAGCTGCCAATGAATCATCAGACGCAAAAGTGTACAGCATAAAATCCTTTTCAAAATTTGGACTTTTGAGTGATGGTGCGTGAGCAACAGATTTTTTTATCTTACTGAATGCATTATTCTCCACATCATTCCATTTGAATTGTACACTCTATTTAACCAGTTGCTGCAAAGGTTTGACAATTTGAGCAAAATCTAGTACAAACCTTTGCACAAAATTGATTGAACCCATAAATTATTGCATGCCCTTTTTATTATGGGGTAAATGGATCTGTTTGATGGCTTTAATCCTTTTGGGTCTATGGAGATACCTTTCTTAGAAAAAACATGACCTAGTAGCTTTCCTTCTGTGACTTCAAACACGCATTTATTAGGATTTAGTGAAATACCATATTTCCAAAAACGCTCAAAAATTTGTTTCATATGAAATGCATGTTCCTCTCTATTTTTCAAAAATATTGTGACATCATCTAGATAAACCACAACACTACGAACAACTAGACCATGGAAAGCTATAACCATGGCCCTCTGGAAAGTATCTCCAGCAATTAATAAGTCCAAAGGGCATTCTCCTATACGCAAAGGTTCCCCACTTGATTCTGAATGTGGTTTTAAGCCTGTCTTCTTCAACTACTAATACTTGATTATAACCATAGAACCCATCTAATAATGAAAATAATTCAGAACTTGAAACTATCTGTAATATTGGTTCCATCGGTGGGACCGGATAGTTATCCTTATCTGACGCACGATTAAGGTTTCTGAAATCTACACAGAGCCTGATTTCTCCTGACTTTTCCTTACTAGCACCAAATTAGAATCCCATTCCAAATGTCTAACTTTGAATATGATTTTAGCATCCAACAATTTTTTTACTTGACTTTGAATTAAAGGTTCCAACTTAGGATGCATCTTCCTCAAAGGCTGTTGGTAAGGCTTGATTCCAGCTTTAATTGGGATGACATGCTGTATGATCTTTGTATCATAAGTTTTAAGCTCTTCATATGTCCAAGAAAAAACATCTTTGTACTGTTTAAAAAGACCAATGAACTTACTTCTTTTACCCAGAGAACAACACTTCCCCAAATTTACATATTTGGGTTCAGCTTCAGTCCCCAAATTTATCATCTTGAATTGTAAGGACGAGCTATGAGTCTTGACATTTACTGGCTTTCTGAATTTGTTATCTAAATCAAACATTCGTTCCAAGGTCCTGACTCCTTTAGGAATAAAATTCCTGAATTTTAATTCTTCTTGATGTTCTTCATCATCTATTATTGCTCCTTTGAAAGTCTCATCATTCATCAAACGCTCCAAAATTTGCTGATCATCGTCAAAAACCCGTATATTTGTGATCATATCTGGAATAGATGGCCTGAAAAGTAATTCAATAGAGAATCTATTATTTGAAGGTACTAGCCTTGCAGCTGAGGTAGCTAGTAAATCAGCTGCTACATTCTTTAATCTAGGAATGGACACAATATTGAATGTATGAAAATTTATAAGAAAATCCCAAACTTCATTCTAGTAAGCTTTCAAATGTGGTGAAATATAGTGTATCTTATTCCAAATTTGTTTAACAACAATCTCAGAATCTCCATATACTTTCATATTTTTTACTTTCAGTTCTATTGCTTTTTTAAGTCCCTGAATAGTGCTTTGTATTCGGCTGTGTTATTGGTGCATTCAAACTCTAACCTACAAGAAAGAAAATGTTTATTTTTTCTTGGATCAATTAGGACACATCTAGCTCTCGATCCCTCCAATGTTTTAGAACCATCAAAATAAACAGTCCAAAAACTATCTACCTCTACTGAATTTGGATTAAAGACTACATCTAAAACTAGATCTACTATATTACAGTCAGTCTCATCAGCCCATGAAAATCGAAGGAGATCGGGCTGGGTATTAGGTATACTGATGGCTTCTTTAGCTTGGTAATTTCTTGGTTCTAATTCAATGAAATAATTTCCCAACATAGAGTTTACTGGTTCATTGTTCCCTCTAACTGAGTAACATTGTATTTCATTTGAGGCTCTCTTAATACTTTTATCTGATTGGGACTTCCCTTATGAGGCAACCATAAATGTGACCAATCTGATGCAACGTATCCGTCTATCCTTTTCGATTACTCTCGACTCAAAACCAATCCATAAGCATCTGGTATGTCTGCTACTACAATGTTAATGTACTGACATACCCTTTCATCTGTGAATAAGCGAATCAAAACATCCTCCATCTCTCCTATCACTTTTACAGCTGTCCTGTCTAACTGAAGAACTTGCCAAGTAGATGGTTTAGGCTGCCCATTGATTTTCTTGCATACGGAAAGTGGCATAACGTTGACTGGTGCTCCTGAGTCCACTAAACCGTTGTGCACATTATAGTTGAAAATATCAAAAATTAGGAGAAATGTTGGGGTTTTATACTTAGACTTCCCTCCCACACTTGCCTCACCAATTTATTCTTCACGTTGGTTGTCAGTGGGAGGCTCTTCTTCGGGTACCTCAAGTGTTTTCAAAAGTTTCTCTTTTTGCTGAGGTAAATTACACATTTCAAACAATGAGATATTTGCTTTAGATTTTTTGATGTTCTCCACAATATCATACCCCATCTCTGGTTCTTTGAGATTCTCCTTGACATTATCAATCTTTTCTTCAACAGGCTTAAGAGGTGTGTTAATTTTCTTCGGATCTTAACTTGAAATGGTAAATTCAGGTATTTTAATAGTTGTAGTGTTATTCTATATATTCTTTATGTTTTCTTGAAGTTTCTTAATCTTAGGAAGTATTGACTTATATTCTTTTAACAAACTCTGACTTCTTATTGTCACATTAGTTTCTGGTGTTTCCTCCTATTTCAGAAAATCTTCTTCTTTTGTATCAAACATAGAGACATAGTCCCATAAAACTAAAGTATCTTCCTCTTGTTTTTCTGTAGATTGATTATCTTTTTCTTCCTCCTTACCAGTTTCTGTCAGTTTGGAATCCAATAATTGATTCATTACTAACGTCATAGAATTAATCCATTGTGGGCAGTTCTTCTCAGAATGAGGCTATTGATGAAAGGTACAAAAATTATCCATGCCTACATCAGTTAAATTCATTGTTGTAGGACTATGTGGAGGAGGTTTAGGTTGATTGTTGTCTTCCCTTTTTTTATAATAAGGCTTATATGATTTGTGAGCCTCCTTTTCCTTCTCTAAATCTATCACTCTGTTGGATAACTTTTGCATCATCTTCACCATCCCTTCGAAATCCTATGACCTATCTTCTTTGGGTTTAGTCATTAATAAAGGTTTTTGTTTCCAAAAGTATTTTCTTTCGATTGCACTGGGTAATTTTCTATACTCTCGATTGTAGCCTCCACCTTCTCAGCTTCTTCGTAGGTTTCTGCTAATGTGGGTCTCACTGATCTCTTGGAAAACATGTCTAGATCAAGCCCAAGGGCTAAGGTATAGTATTCTATTAGATCATTTTTAGATGGCTTATCAGCTACGGTAAAATTGTTTAGGTAAGCAACAAATCTTTGAGTGAAATGATGCACTCTTTCTTTCCTTTCTTTCTTTAGAGCACATAACCCTTTCATTAAAGATGCATGAGTTTTCTGGACTGCATATTTACTTCTAAACATTCTCTAAAATGTGTTCCAATCTGTGATTGAAATTGTAGGAAGGGAAAAATACCATGAGGTTTCTTTTCCTTTCAGGGTATGGGGAAACAATATACACACAACATCTTCATGCTCTCTAGATCGTAGTCCTTTTACAGCCAAGTAAAAACTCTGTAAATTATCATCTACCAAAATTCCTTCACTTGGTTCAAAATTAGGTAACATCTTGTCGAAAGCTTGAGGCAAATCATGCAAGGGAGGTGTCAAATTTAAAGGCGACCTATCCCTCGAAGCAGGCCATGGAGGTGGTTGGTTTTCATTTACATTAGCCATGATCCTAAGTGGAGAATGAGGTTGTGACTGGATAGGGGTCTGGAAAGGTGAACAGTAAGGTGAATAGTAAGGTGAACCTGGATCCAATTGATTCAAAGGTTGGTCAACTTCTTGTAAGGATGCTTCTACTAGTTCTTCAAGATATTCTACCAACACCGAGTCTTCTAATTGAGGGTGATCTTTCTTCTGATACTCTCTTCTAGGTAGGACATAAATGATAGGTAACCCTCCAATATTTTTTGCATATGCCCTGGTGATTCTTCTTAAATCATCAACCACTTTGTTATCGACAGGATACAGATACCCTTTCTCTTTATCTTCAGGAGTGGGTTTGTGAAACAAACTACTTTCAGAACTGACACCGGTGGAGTGATTTCGAGGAAGCGGGCTTCCTTGGCCAGCCATGCACTGGTGGCCCTCCTTCTAGCGCCAAAAATTGCTGATGCCTGGAAATCGCAGGTAATAATAGTTGGGGATTCTCCCCAATAAATGTTCCCAACTATCCCATTATTGTTTGGTATGGGGAATTTTTTCAGTTTACAGTCCAGCTACCGTAGGTCAAGTAACAATTTAAAATGTTTTATCGGTTTCAGCCTGGTCCACTGCGTATATTTTTAGTTTTTTTTGTTTAAGGTATGATGTGCAAGTGCCTAACTAAATAAATGCAGACGATAGAGATAATGAGGAGGGTCACAATGTGATGCAGATATTCTTACCTCTCATCTTACCTCTCTCACATCTAAATCACAAACAACAAGAAACTAACTAAGACTTATTAACCTATCCCTAGGGAGAAAAACTATCATTAATGGTGAGTAATGTATTTCATTGCATGCATTAGAAATGATCACAGATAGCTATTAAATCTTTCAGAACACATGAACATCAATAGAAATATAAAAAACAAGATAGCTTACTGTTAATTACAATCTTCATTACTCAAAGTGGAAATTTCACAGAATAAACCAAAGTACATTGATAACATGAAAACAAATTCAATGAGTTAGAATGATCTCACAGTTAATGGAAATAAGTTGAAAATGAAATAGTTCACATTCAACTGGTCCATAGAAAAACCTTTGAAACATTCCACAGTGACTTTCTCCAGCAGAAACATGTAACTCT
The DNA here is from genome assembly GCA_001517045.1 of Pseudotsuga menziesii. Lineage (NCBI taxonomy): Eukaryota > Viridiplantae > Streptophyta > Pinopsida > Pinales > Pinaceae > Pseudotsuga > Pseudotsuga menziesii. The sequence goes on from LPNX010857032.1 coordinate 114,201, forward strand.
TTATTGTAAAAGGAAATAGTTCTTCTCACAATACCATCTCAAAAATAGTCTGGAAAGAAGTCCTTTCTACATCTAAACTCTCCTATATTTATACAAAAACAGAACCTTTGGGCTGCCCCTCAATGACTTTTTACCTTCCCCAACCTTTCAATTCCAAAATTTTGTCTCATAGCATGTGCACATAATTAATACAATATATTACATTTTAAATCAATTTTTTTTAGAACACTTTATGAAGAGGGGCCAGCTTGGTCATTGATGAACTTCTTCCATGCATGGGCCTCTGTTGCTATGCCTTGAAATCCAGAAGGTTCAAGAAAATAGATATTTATCTCATATTTAGAAGCCTGCTTCTTTACCCTTTATATCCTTGCAGGACTCAGTCGCAGCTGATCTTCTAATAGATGTATACTTATAGCTGCATGTGCCACTGCATTCTTTAAAATCCATTCATCTAGATCCTTGACCTATTGGATCTCTTGCTCATCTTCCTGATATCTATTCGGTAGATGTTCTATAAACAATTCATGTTCTGGTATCACGTCCAATCTTTTCTCTATAGAAATATGGCATCTATTGTATGTAGCAAGCACTCTTTTGCAGTATTCTGTACATGCTCCCTTTGTTTTCTTTACAGTTTTCTTGAATTCTTCCACTACATTAATTACAAATTCCAATAAATCATACTCCTATTTTAAACTCTGTTGATTCTTCTAAGGTCACCACATGCATTTGATATGCTTCTCTCTTTCTTCTGTGGTGGCCTTCTCTGTTTCTAACTCAGCAACCTTGCTTTGCAACCGGTCCTTCTCTTCACTTAGATTTTCATAGGATACCTGAAGATCGTCTCTCTTATTTTTCAACATTTGATGCTCTAGTTGTAGCTATTTTAATTCAGCTAAGCTATCTTGAGCATTCTTTTTGTTCTCTCTGCAGAAATCTCTAAAGCCTCCTTATTTTCTTGCAGAGTCTAGAATTCTATTCTTGAAGTATTTACTTCATTCATCATGTCTTCATATTTCATTTTCAACTTCTGACCCTCATCCCTCTCCTTCTTCAATGTCTCTTTTAACTGTGTTGCATTCTTTCTTGAATACTCGAGGTCCGTCATAAGCCTGTCTGTGTTATCTTCAGTTGCTTGGGTTAATGCCACCCCAGCTCTTGCTATCAGTTTTGGATCTATATATGTTCCATGCACCAAGGTTTTATCTGTTATCAGCTTTCTTGACTAACCTCCATTTTCAACCTTTTTCTCAGTTCTTTTTACAATCCTTTTCTTCTCCTTATCATAGAAAATAGTACTGAAGTCAGGAACCTCCTCCCTTCTATAAGCATGAAAGGAATCAAATTTATTCCATAAAATGAAGTTTGTCCCAGTGTACTGCCATAATATGCAGCAGGATCCAGGGGATTAGGATTAGATTGTCCATGTCCTTGATCTGTGTGATCTTTTCCTCCCTGTGTATTTACCTGCTCAGTAGTCTGTTGGTCCTTTTGAGATCCTGATAATATCAAAATTTCACTTTATTCCTATTTTTTCTTTATTTTCGCTTCTTCGTTTCTCTTTCTCTGCTCCTCCTCCTTCTTTGTTGTTTCCTCTATAGCTTGATTTTTTTCTTCTTCTTCATTCTTCATCCAGCTCTCTGCTTCCTGTGTTATACTTCGAGCATCTTCTTCTCTCTTTTTGGCCTCTTCTTCTTCCAATGTCTTAGTCTTCTCCGCAATTTTTCCCTTTCCACCCATAGTGGTTATTTTTTGCTTAAACCTCTTTTTTAGGGAGGTTATGTTCTTTGCACTTCTGAATGTTTCATAATCCTTGTCCCAAAATTTGGTATATTCAAAATGAATGCTTTCCTCCTTGCAGTGATTTGGTACTTTATTTCGGGAGTCATTCCTGTAAAAATTCATTTCACCAAAATGGAAATGCTCTAGCTCTTGAACAAATTCTGCACTCTGTTTTACCATTGAAAACTTATAATTCCAATCCATAAAGGTATTGTAGGATATGCTGCATTTTTGTGTTCGAACAGAAACTTTCCCACACCATCAATATAGACCTGCCTAACTGCCTCCTTGTGTAGTACATAGTCAGTGACATACTTAGGGAGCAGGGAAGAGGCTCTGGAACCACCATACATTCTTATATACGACCCTTCCTTGGTCAAATAATAATCTCCATACTCCTCGATGAATTTGAATGCTTCTTCAGACATGCAGTTGCATTCAGTCAAGAAAATTAGGGTATACAAGGGCATGATGAAGTGTTCATAGATTTCCATGTAATAGGTATAATATTTGTTAGATTTTTAACATTAATCTAACATAACATTAGGATATTTAACTGAGAGAACAAGAAACACAACAATCAAGCACAAGAGACAATGAACACAGTGGTTTTGCTCGGGGAAACCATAAATGGAGAAAACCCCACAACTTCCTTAGAGATAGAATCAACACCAAAAGTAAAACCCCAAAATAGTAAGCTGATCTCCTGATAGCAGTAACCTCTTTCTTCCTTTCCCCAGTGTCTTTATCTTCCTCAGCTATGCGCTACAACTCAGTTTGGATGAGTGTGCGATAAATAGAGAGGCTATCTCTCTATTTATAGTAATTCCTGACTTGACTAAACCCTACTATGTTCGACCTCTATAGGAGAGTCTAATAACCCTAGTGCCCAGAACTGCGGGGACATTAACCCTTAGACAATAGGAGGGTTACCCACCTTGACTTAACATGACTTGTTTACATTATAGAAACTCCTGATAGGAATATCGAGGCATGACATGACTCAAGTACTTTTCAAATACATCCTGGAATAAACATCGGGTTACAATACATAAGAAATACAAGTGAATACATCCCGAAGTTACAATTACATGAACACTCCCTCTTAACTAGGAAGGTATTCTCTCGACACAATTTAATAGCAAAAGTCTTCTTCTCTGTATCATCTGGGTCATCGTCAAGCTCTCGTCATCTTGATCTTCAAGTCCTCTTCATCTTTCATTATCGGATATGGATCATCACTTGATCTGGATCATCATCACTGGATCTAGATCATCACTTGATATGGATCATCACTGGACATCATCACTAGGTCTGGATCCTCGCTTGATCTAGATTAGTACCACAGGTGCTATCTCATGATTCTTCTCGTCATAGGAAGTTCTACAGATCTAGCCCTTTTTCATGTTGGTTGTAGGCCTAGCCTTCATGTAGGTATTTCTTAGCACTTATATCTGACCCTAATTCAGAATGGCCTATCCATCACTTATATCTAACCTTGACTCTTCAGAAAGGCATGCCCAACACTCACATCTAACCATGAGAGGAACTTAATCCCCTCACCATGTCAGAATGGCCCAGCCCTTACATTTGACCATGGAAGGAACCTCATCCTGTCCCATGTCAGAAGGGCCCAACCCTTACATCTGACATACTCGTCAGAATGGCCCAGCACTTATATATAACCTACTTGTTAGAATAGCCCAGCACTTATATCTAACCTACTCGTTCAAATGGACCAGGACTTATATCTGACCTACTCATCAGAATGACATGCACTCACATTTTATCTTGTAGGAACCAATCCTACAGTCACATCAGAATGGCCCCCAATCCCAGAATGAGCTACCTCATAACTGACCAGGTGCCTCCATTCTCCCAGCGAATGGCATCAGCCCTTGTATCTGATCAAGTGGGAACCAATCCCTCAATCACATCAAAATGGCCATGCACTCACATCTGATCATGTAAGACTACATATTACAGTCGTTTCAGAAAGGCCCTCGGTCCCAGAACAAGTATTCTTGGTAACTAACCAGGCACCTCCATTCCAAGAATGGTAACAACCATTACATATGATCATCTAGGAACCAATCCTACAGTCATATCAGAATGGCTCAACACTCATATCTAACATGGAAGGAACCAATCCTCTCACCATGACATAATGGATCAGTCCTTACATCTAACCATGGAAGGAAATTAATCCTCTCACCATGTCAGAATGGCTCTGGGTCTCATCATTTCCCTTTGGAGGAAACCTCGATCTAGAGAACACCAAGATTCTCCCTTAAGTACTCGAACTTCACCCTAGCCAATGGCTTCATCAACACATTAGCTATCTGTTCCTCCGTCACAACATACTGGAGCTTCACTGCTCCTCTCCGCACCATATGCCTGATATAGTGATACTTGATGTTGATAAGCTTTGAATTGTCATGGAACACTAGATTCTATGACAACTTCACACAACTCTGGTTGTCACAATATATACAACTAGCATCCAACTAGAGATCAAATAAATCAGACAGTATCTTCCTTAGTCATACTCCCTTAGAACTAGCTGAACAAGCTATGACATACTCTACTTCAGTTGTACTCAGTGCCACACAGGATTGCTTCCTGCTAAACCAAGAGATCACACCTAATACCATACTGAAGCAACACCCTGAAGTGCTCTTCCTATCGATGGCACTGCCTTCCCAATCTGAATCAACATAACCCTCCAAGTTAATCTTGTGACTCACCTCATACTTGAGCCCATAATCAATTGTACCCATTAGGTGCCTCAGAATATGCTTTGCAGCAATCAAGTGAACATGTCTCGGATCTAACAGGAACTGGCTCAAGGTGTTCATAGGAAAGAAAATGTCTAGTCTCATGTTCATCAGATACATCAAGGACCCAATCATCTGACGATACATTGTAGCATCAATCGCTTCTGATGAAGCATCACTCAATAGCTTTAGGTTCAATTCCATAGGTGTGGTCATGGCTTTGCAATCCATCATCCTAAATCTTTTCAGGATCTCTATCGTATATTTCCCTTGTCATAGGGAAATCCCATATACACTCTACCACACCTCCATACCTAGAAAATAATGCATCATACCCAAGTCCTTCATTTCAAACTCAGCAACAAGATTTATCTTAGTATCAGCAGTCAACCCATCCATACCTGTTACAAACAGATCATCTACATATAGTAGGAGCATCACTGGGTTTCCATCTTCAACCTTGTATTAAAGGTTGGAATCTACTTTACTTTTGGTAAATTCCAAACTGGATAGAAAGCTGTCAATTTTGCCGTACCATGTCCTGGGTGCCTATTTCAAACCATACATGGCTTTCTTCAATCTACATACATGAGACTCCCTATCCTCAAAACCAAGTGATTGTTCTACATACACTTCCTCTTCTACTACACCATCCAATAAAGCAGTCTTGACATCCATCTGGTGTATCCTCCATTTCATCACTGCAGCCAGAGCAAGTACTGATCTGATGGAAGTGTATCTGGTTATAGGTGAAAAGGTTTCTTCATAATCTATTCCTTCTTTCTGGGAGAATCCATGAGCCATGAATCTTGCTTTATGTTTTTCTATGCTACCATCTGTAGCATGCTTGATTTTGTAGATCCATTTAGAAGTTACAAATGACTTCACTTCAGGGCTTGGGACAACATCCCAAACATCATTTTTCATGATTGATTAATACTCTTGGATCATAGCATCCTTCCATTCTTTTCGTTCTGCTGCTTCTTCATAATTTGAAGGTTCCTTATCGATGAAATCACATAGTAATGCTACATGTCCAGAGTAGGATCTGGTCCTCTTTCTTTCTCTATGATTGTCTTTTGGAGCTCCATATCTTTCTGCACCTTGGATATCTTCTTGTACCCAATAAAGTTTCCTCTTGTGAGGATTCTTCTCCTGAGGTGGATCTACAAATATTTTTGGTTCTTCAAATTGTCGATCTTCTTCTTGAGTTTCTTCATTCATGCTTGTGTCATGAATTTTGTGTGCTTCTGCTTCTTCAGGTTCTTCAGCAGGTTTCTTTCTGGATTTATTGTAAGCTTTGTATTCATCAAATGTCACATCCTTTCTGATATCGATATTCTTGAATCCTGGGAAATATATTCTGTAATCCTTTGAGCTTTCAGAGTATCCAACAAATATACCCTTCTTTCCTAAAGGATCTAGTTTTTTTCTCTTTTCTTTTGGAATGTGCATGTACACTGGAAAACCAAATATTCTTAGATGGATGACTTCTAGTTTCTTGCCAGAGAATACTTCTTCAGGAGTCTTGTTATTGAGTACTCTATGTGGAGTATGGTTCTGTACATAAACCGCTATTCTAGCAGCTTCTGCCCAAAGATGCATAGGAAGATCTTGATCATCAAGCATAGCTCTTGCCACTTCCATGATAGTTCTTTTCTTCCATTCTGCAATCCCATTCTGCTGTGGATTATAAGGAGTGGAGAAATCCCTATTAATCCTTGAGTCTTTGCATAACTCTTTGAATTCATTTGAGGTGAATTATCCACCATTATCTGATCGAAAGTTCTTAATCTTCTTTTCAGTGTGATTCTCGATCAAGGGTTTGAATTCCTTGAACTTGCTGAATACTTCATCTTTTTTCTTCATGAAGTAAATCCATGTATTCCTAGAAAAATCATCATTAAAAGAAACATAGTATACATACCCACTTAGAGAAGTTGATGACATTGGACCGCATACATTAGAGTGGATGATTTCCAAGATTCCTTTTTCCTTGCTCTCGCTACTTGGAAATGTCTTCTTTGTATTCTTTCCTTTCGCACATCCTTTGCAGAGCCCGTCATGTTTTGGTTGAATTTCTAGAAGACCTTCAATAACTTTGCTTGCAAGTGGTAGTGCTCTGTAATGCACATGTGCAATCCTTCTATGCCAAAGCTCATTTGGCTCTACTGTGTCATGGACCAGGGCTTTTTCTGGATGGCCCTTTAATTTGTACAATCCTCCTTCTTGTTCTCCAATCACTACTGCATCATCAATAGTCTTTCCTCTTGGCCACATGATGACTTAACCATCTTTAAATGCAACCCTCATTCCTTTTTCATCTAATGCAGATATGGAGAGAAGGTTCTTCTTTAGTCATGGTACAAACAATACTTCTTTCATTGTCATAGAGTTTCTAGAGTCTATCTTATAGGGGAATTCCCCACTACCTTTTATTGGATATTGGTAGTCATCTCTGAGCTTCACCTTGTGAGGTGATTCATGTTCTAATAGTCTCATAAACGAGTCCTTGAATCCTATCATATGCTTGGAAGCCCCACTGTCTATAATCCAATCATTGCTTCCATGTGTGATATTTGCCATGAGAGTGGAAATAAAAACATATTCTTCATCACTTGAAGAATATTCACTTTCATATTTTATATTCTTTGTGGAAGGTTCACCATCCTTTGTAGCATGAGCATGAAGTCTTCTCTTGTTTTTTTTCTTCTTGTGAGAGTTCCTTTTGCTTTTAGGACAATCTCTTGCAAAGTGTCCTATTTCATCATAATTATAACATCTCAGTTGAGATTTCTTGTGAGAAGAGTGCTTACCTTTAGAATGATGATGATGATGGTCTCTTCTAGGTTTCTTGGATTGAACTGTGAGAACTTGATCTTCATTTCCCATCTTCTCTTCTTGAGCTACTATCCGAGATTATTCTTGTGAACATTCTTCCCAAAGTCTATTGAACTTGACTAACTTATTTTTGGCACATATCCCTTGAATGAAAGAGTCCCATGTCCTAAGGAGACCATTCAAGGTGGTCATTACAATCTCTGTATTTTCCACTTCTTCATCTACTGCTTCCAGTTGTTCCTTGATTTGAGAAACTCTAGTGAGGTAAGAGTGGATGGTATTTGCATTCTGTATCTTCACATTCTTCAGTTGGCTTCTCAGAGTCATATTCCAGTTTATGTTCTTCTCTTCAAACAATTTTGTTAGGGCATCAAACATAGATTTAGGTTTCTTCAGGGAGGACACTTGTGGTATGAGGTGATCCTTGATTGAATCAGCAATAATCCTCTTTTCCATAACCAAATTCTTCTTGTTTAAGGCCTTAGCCTCATCTCCCTCTGGAACTGGAACCTCCTCATTGATAAGGGAGTCCAACTCATTTTCTTCCAGGACTAGGGTGATCCTATACTTCCATGCTCAGAAGTTATCAGCTCCCTCAAACTTTTCATCAAGCTTGGTATGATGAGTTATCTTTAATGGATAACCTCAAATGGAAATACAAAAGATTTAGATCTTACTAGGTCAAGATGTTGGATATGGATTTGGAGCTAAAATCCTATAGTGTTGGTTCAGGAGAAAATTAGGGTTTTTCTTTTCTAGAGTTTTGTCCAACCAAATGCTATGAATTTGATCCCTAACTTTGATTTTGGGGAGGATATCAATCTAGGCCTGGGCTTACTGAAAAAATCCTCTTCTATGAAAAGCCCTAATTTCTAGTAGCAGTGTCGGGTCCAAAACTGAAAAACCTCAGAATTGGATTATGTTTCGACAGAAAGATGTGTCATAGGGAGGAGATTTATTCCACCCTACTTTTGCTAAAAATATATGGAGAGATATCCACAAAATAGGAATCCCTAGTTCCTCCAGCTGCATAGTGTCTTCTTCTCAGGTTGGCTCTAATTCCATGTTAGATTTTTAACGTTAAGCTAGCATAACATTAGGATATTTAACTGAGAGAACAACAAGCATAGAAATCAAACACAAGAGATAATGAACACGGTGTTTTTCCTCAGGGAAACCATAAATGGAGAAAACCCCGCAACTTCCTTAGAGATAGAATCAGCACCAAAAGTAAAACCCCAAAACAGCAAGATGATCTCCTGACAGCAGTAACTTCTTTCTTCCTTGCCCCAGTGTCTTTCTCTTCCTCAGCTATGCACTACAACTGAGTGTGGATGAGTGTGTGATAAATAGAGAGGCTAGATATCTATTTATAATAATTCTTGACGAAACTAAACCCTACTAGGGATGAACTCTCTAGGAGAGTCTAATAACCCTAGTGCCCCAAAAATGTGGGGACTTTAACCCTTAGACAATAGGAGGGTTAACCACCTTGACTTGACATGAATTGTGTACATTATAGAAACTCCCTATAGGAACATCCGGACATGACATGACTCAAGTACTTTACAAATACATCCTGGAATAAACATCGGGTTACAATACATAAGAAATAAAAGTGAATACATTCAGAAGTTACAATTACATCAACAATATTTATGGGCCCATAACAATCTATATGCTATATACAATGGGGTCCTGTCCCTCTCCTAGCTACATCTCAAGGTTGGAAAAGACTGAGTACACAGTATACATTCAATCAGGATAGAGCTCATGTAAAAATATGATTTCTTTTGTGACACCCCTCCTAAGGCTGAGGATATACATGATGAGAGGGTATTTGACACTCTGTTCGACCAATTAAAAATGGTTCCTTGAGTGGCCACATAGAAGATAATTGGTATCGATCCTATCTTGAAGCTCTTCCAGTGTGCCCTACCAAAAATCCTATTTGGAATTAGTGCAATGAATATATAGGGAGTATGGAGAGTAGAGGTATCATACTCTCTGGAAGGTCTAGTCCAGAATTTTTTCCCCTGTATCATCATTCTTTTAACTGTTTCTACTAGATCCATAGTTGTCTCTTTCAACCAGCTTTCTGTGAAGTAAATCTGGGTATAAGGTAGATGATATGCCATAGAGACATATGCAGGGCTATATGCAGCATAGCCCTACTTAGCAGTATTTTCAAGAATCATTGTAGTTACATCTGCCCTAGGCAGAATCCAACTTATCACCTCTAAACAAGGGAACAACTCAGGTCTTGTGGCTACTTTCATGAGAGCTGATTTTTCAATGTTTACATAAATGGTTAGCTCTTCGAATCCTGCATTAGGTACATTCTGATTTACAATCATCATGTATATCTCTCCCCATTTGTAATCTGGTTCGACCCCGGTGGAAGATTTAGTATCTTCATATATATACTCAACCTTGGTGATGATCTCAACCTCGGATTCTCCTTCAACCACTGGAGCCTTTTTCTTTTGTCTTTTCGACATATTTTCTTTGCAATAATCACCCTGTCACAATCACAAAATGTTCTTAGACCCATTGAGCTTTTAGCAAGTGTTTTTACGATAAACAAAAACTATATCAACTTGTTTACCTCCCCCATATGCATTCTGAAAAATAAACTACCCACAGCATTAAATACATAAAAAGACTGACATGGAAAAATAAAAATCCTATAGGTTGTGGCTTAAAACCACCTAAGTCCACTATCTGTAAAATCCGCAACCTCGAGAGAAAATAAAAATTCTCTATATTAACCCGGGCTGCATTCGAACTAACCCGATATCACATAAAAGTATAAATCACACTATCCCTACTACTAGTCTTCAACAACAAACTTGAAAACATTAGACCCTATACAGTGCTCTTCATGTCTGGAAAAACCCTAACCCGACAAAAAATGGAAAACTTATGTAGTCCCAAGGAAAAGGTAAGTGCAAGTAAGATTTTAACACCCCCTGGGTGGCTATGGACAACCAAAAGAACGGGTGGTGCAGACAGCGAAACACTTGTCTGCACCATGCTCTAATCTTTTGAACTAGGGTAAAAGCATCCATAATGGCTCAACAATCACGTAGCCTCAAAATCCTCCCGCTAAAGAAAACTGTAAATATCTAACTCTTCACCCTCAAATAAAACGTCATGCACACCATGAAGACAAACACTCTTTATGTGGAAAAACTAATCAGGGAAAACCTAACCCAGGAAAAACCAACCATTCCAAATCGAATAATAAAAACCAAAACAACAAGGCCATGGTTCACCTACCTGGAAAACAATAGTGTAGTCGACTGGACGACCAAAATCTTCATGGTGGAAACACTAGCGAATCGAGTTCAGACAGTTGGACACGTGAATCGCTACAAATGACAAGGACTGAAGCAACGACGAGTTCAAATATGGATAAAAAATAAAATAATGCTCCCCTACTTATATATATAAACCTCGGCGGAAACTGTCAGTGGGACAAAACCCTATCGGCAGTCACTTCCTAAGTCAATCGGAAGAGAATTCTAGATGGTAGCTCCAATAGTGGGCACAAAAACAACTATGGGCCTGAGAGAATTTATTTTTAAAAACATCGGTCATCAGAAAATCTAAGAGCTAAGTGTCGAAACATAAAAAAAAACATCCTCCCTAGTTTCAGAAATGTAACAATGTATTTTCACGACTCCACATTTTTAAAAATGCATCGAAACTCGAAGTGTCTAAGTTCTAAGGCATCAGTGAGCAAACACCTAACTTTCAAAATGATAGTTCGGATGACAGCCGCAACAGTGAACGCAAACTAACTGTGGACCCGCCATAAATTTTAAGTCTGTCGGCATCGACACCACTAATCACTACGTGTGGAACCTCAATACTGAACATCTTCCCCAGTGTCGATAGCACCAAGCACTATCATCGCTTGTATCGGATATTAGAACACCTAACTTCTAAGGCATTGGCAAGGAAAATACTAACTCTCGGAACGTTCATCATCTGACTCCCACAATGTCAGAAGCATAAAATACTAATGCTCTATCTCATTCTTGACATGCCTCCCTACAGCGATGAAAAGGTCATTGGCAATCAAAATGTTAAGCTTGAAAATAAAACAAAAAGAATTAGCAGTTTTCGACATATCAGTCGGGGCGTATGAAGTATCGCCGATGAGGTAGACCATTCAATTTCTGCAGCGTCATAAAATTAGTTGACTATGTTTCCAATATCCTAAGGATAGCCAACTAATCTTTCGATACAAAAATGGTGAAAAGGATCAAGTTTTAAGCAAAAATATGAACTTCAGGGTAGCTTTAGTGAAACAAAAACAATCCTAGGCTAGATCTAATAGAAGGAAATAAAAGGAGGGCCCTAAAATTTTAAATTTTGGGGAAAAAGGTTGTAGCTGCAACAAAGCTACAAACAAATAATGAATGCTATGAAACCCAAACTCTTCTCATACCTGTTATCCTCATGGAAGTCGCATTCTCCATACTGCATAGAGGCAGAGGGCAAGCAACAAAACCACAAATGACCAAACCTTGTCATGGAGCCAAACCCTATGTTTGGCTACCACACTTTCTAACATGCATTAATGGTGCCAACCGGTTGTCCATTAACGACCACTAAATCCACTTCTCCATAGTTCATAAGCGTTACATTATCAAATGCCTCCATTTCATGCCAAGTTATAAAGACCATGAACTATGTTAATTTCTCCACCCCAAGCTTATTAGAAGGTATAAGTTATCATATACATTGCATACTATAGGGTTTTACACCTTAGGACTATGCTCATGAAACTCTTTAGGATCTAAGCCTAAGACCATGGAATATGCAATATTCCATGGTAGGTTATTAAGCATAAAATGAAAGTATAAGTTAATTGATTTTCATAAAATAAACCTGTAATAAAAATACAAATATTCTAGGGTATGAACAGTTGAAAATAATTACCCATGAATAGTAAGTGTCACTTAGATAACCAGTCTATGTCATATAAATAATAAATGTGGTAGTCACCTTGTCACTAACCCAAGTGTGTAAGGAACAATAATAACAACTAGTAGGTGTCACTAGCTACAAGTATGAGTACTAGTGATCAAACATTCAGCACTCCGTAACAAGTTTTTCGTCACTAAGTACACCTGCATGTAAACAGGTTAAGAGTGGATTAGTTCAATAGAACTAAGTAAGCTCGCTAGACAAGTAGAAACTTTTACCTCTCAGGTAGTTACATGGGAGAACTAGTCCTGCCACTCCATCCACTTTGGTTCCAAAAACAAAGTTAAGTTAGAACCATGTATACAACGGTAAATACATGTAAAATAACAATGAAGTACATAACCAAAGTATCTAACATACACCGCAATGCATAACCATAACAATAGCATAGTAATCAACATTACAACACCATAAGTAAACACAATGAACATAGTAATAATCATAACTGATGTAAAGAAGAAGGACATAAGAACAACTTACGACAATCAGCAGTACAATAGAGTACGACTCATTCCGCAAGTTCAATAATGTCCAGAATAGGCAGTGTTTTAGTAGCCTAAATATTTTTTTTTTCAATTTTTAGGGACATTACAAGTGGTATCGGAGCCTAGTTTCAACACTAAGAGACCAATGGGCACACCAACCATTCGTTGTAAATAAAATAAATTATGTTTTTAAATATTGTTAACTAACATAATTTTTTTGTTATTAAAACTTTTGCAAATACATGAATTTTTGCAGAACAGTTCAGATCAAGAACACTGAAGAAGACGAAAACCGATAAGGAAAGATGAACACCCCACCCAAGGAGTAGAACTAGTGGTGGAATTGAATTCTGATATGTTGAAGACCATACACAGTTTTCAATCAGAATTGCAAAGTTTCAGAGAAGATAGTCTGAATGAGAGAAAGGGATAGCAAGGAATTAATGAAGCATTATTGAGAAATATGACGAGAGGAAGCCCGTAAGGGAAACCCACTAATTCCACAAACTGGTCCAAAAAGGAACCTTACCATAAATGGGCCAGCAACCCAAGAGAAGAAGAAAAAGAGGAACAAACCCCTGATGCTCTGGAAGAAGATCATCACAACCCTTCCAGTGATGACTCTCTTTCTCCATACAGAAAAAAACAAAGAAGCGATGACAATCTTCAGGGGGAGTTTAGAAAAATAAGAGGCCTGACCTATGAAAGTGAAGAAAATAAGGGGGAGAAATATGAAGAATGGCTAATTGGCATGAGAAAGTATTTCCGAGTTCATAACTACTCAAGCAAGATGAAGGATTGGTTTCAATCTATAATTTAAATAGAAAAGGAGTGAGATGGTGGAGAGATTTGAAACACATCAAGAAAGATGAGCTAAGAGAAATATGCTAGAATAACTTCCGAAAAATATTTCAAGAAAAATATAGGTCGAAAAGGTTCTTCGACAAAAAAGTGAAAGAGTTTCATGAATTATGGATGGGATTCATGACTATGGATGCTTTTATTAACAGATTCCTAGATATGTTACATTATGTACCATACATCAAGGATGAAAAGGTGAAAGTCCAGTAGTTTTTAGGATGTCTTCCTCCCAACTTTTAGGAAAGGATTGAGTTTGACATGCCTAAAACCTTAGACACCACATTGCACAAAGCTAGGCTCCGCTATGAGCATGGAAAGCTAAGGCAAGAGAACATGAATAGAAACAGAGACAAGTCTAAGAATTTCTCTGATAACCACAAACCAGGGTTTAACCCACCCCCATACAGGAAACAAAACAACAGTTTTCCAGTGAACAAGACCCTCAAAAAATCAGGTAGGAAACCTCACATACCAGCTCCAAATGATAACAAGATAGAAGAAGTTGGGGGAGCCAATGTTGCCCCGATATAGATCAAATGATGGAAGTGCAGTGGGCCTCATTATGCCCGATATGGTAAGAACAAGAACAATGGGGTCTTGCACAACTTACAAGAAGAACCAACCATAGAGGACACAGCTGGAACCCCATGGATTTATGTAGCTTTGGATGGCTCACAAGCAGACCATGAAGCTACCATGGTTAAGATAGAAGGTAAGATATTAAACAATTCTATTTCAATACTTATTGACCCTGATGCTTGCCAGAGCTATGTTTCACCTAAAATTGTTGATGTATGCAAACTGGGAAAAGTAAAACATGATAAACCTTGGTTGGTTCAGTTAGCCACAGGTACAAAATGGAAATTTTTGGAAATAGTTAAAGACTACGAGGTAAAACTGAATGGTTTTCCAACGAAACATCTGATACCTAGAGTCTGAGAGAGAACAATGCATAGAGGACTTTATCGTTCTTGTAGAATTCAAGGACGTGTTTCCTGAGGAAATCCCAGGATTACCTCCGAAATGAGACTTATAATTTTCCATCGAACTGACACCAAGATCAATTCCGGCTTTGAAATCCCCTAACCACATGAGTTCACTAGAGTTGGTGGAACTCAAACTGCAATTGCAGGAGTTGATAGAAAAAGGTTATATCCGACCAAGTGTCCCCTTATGGAGCACCGATACTATTCATAAAGAAAAAGGATGGTACGATGCAAATGTGCATCGATTATCGTCAGCTTAACAAAATGACTATCAAGAACTGATACCCACTCCCTAGGATCGAAGACTTGTTCCATCAGGTTGGAGGTGTTATATTTTTATCATTCAAGATAGCATAATGATCTTAGGATCTTTAACTGAGAGAATAACATGCAAAGAAATAAAACACAAGAGACAAGAGACACAAATAATTTTCCTCAGGGAAACCATAAAGGAGAAAACCCCGCAACTTCCTCAGAGATAGAATCAGCACCAAAAGTAA
>LPNX010857032.1:139416-171328 GCA_001517045.1 Pseudotsuga menziesii
AAATGTGATGTATGTCCCTGGTCTCACCTCCAACCTTCTGTTAGTGTACCAGATGACCCACACTGGGTCTCCTAAGAAATTCATATTCTCCCTGAATGAAGTTGAGATCACAGAAATCTCAAGTGGTAGAGTCATTGCAAAAGGAGTAGTGAATCATGCTCAAAACGTATACATGTTTTAACACTTCCTACCTTACTCAAACCCCTCTGCTCTTCTTATCCATGCTAATGAAGCTAGCAAGCTATGGCATGAAATATTTGGCCATCTAAATTACAAGTATCAGTCTGATCTTAGTGAGAAAGAAATGGTCATAGGGATGCCCAAGATAAAATTTTCCAAAGGAGTCTGTCAAGGCTGTATCCTAGGAAAACACCCAGAGCATAAATTTGAGAAAGCTAGTCATGAGAGAACCTATGCACCCCTCGAGCTGATTCACAGTGATGTTGCTGGCCCATTCCCTCATATGTCCATGATTCAGGCCAAGAATACATTGACCTTTATTGATGATTTTTCCAGGTATTGTTGGGTTCACTTCATGAAACACAAGTCTGAAGTTTTTGGCCTATTCAAAGTCTTTAAGGATTTGGTTGAAAACCAGTGTGGAAGGAAACTCAAGGTCCTCAGATCTGACAATGGTGGTGAGTATGTCAAGTCTGAGTTTATTAACTATTTTGCAGATGCAGGTATTCAGATGCAGCATTCTATCCCCTACACACCACAACAAAATGGTGTTGCTGAGAGGAAGAACAGATCACTGAAGGAGATGGCAACATGCATGATGGAGGCCAAAACTTTGCCACCAAAGTACTGGGCCGAAGCTATCAACTGTGCAGCCTATATTCAGAATAGGGTGCCTCACAAACATCTTGATGGCATGACTCCCTTCGAAGCATGGAGTGGGCACAAGCCAGATGTGACCCATTTCAGGATTTTTGGCTCAAAGGCATGGGCTAGAATCCCGACAGAGAAGAGGAAGGCTTTGTAGCCCCAAAGCCAAGAGTGTATTTTTTTTGGATACTCTAAAGATTCAAAAGGGTACAAGTTGATAAAATTGATCACAAACAAATCCTTCATTGAAAGGTGTGTTCAGTTTGAAAAAGAACCCCTTCCAGAAGTGGAAATTGGTGAAGCCTCTTCACCACCTGAACCTCAAGAAGTAAGTAAAGAGTTTGTTGAACATGCTGATTCTGATTTGTCTGATGGAGATGATTTTATTGCAGACCCAAACATCCCCACAAGGCCTAAATGGGCAGCCAAGACACTACATGCAGCAGGTGAGCTAGCTGGGGATCCCAATGACCCAAGGAGGACTAGATCTCAATTTGAGAGTGGTCTGTGCATGAAGGATCCTATGTTTGCTGAAAAATGATATTTGATGGTGGAGTCTGATCCTCAAACATATGAATAAGCAGCAGGATATCCAATATGGCAAGCTTCCATGAAGGAGGAGTTCAGTTCACTCCAGAAGAGCAACACATGGGAGCTAGTGGATCTTCCTCCAGGGAGAAAACTAGTACAGTGTAAGTGGGTCTATAAGACCAATTTTTCTGCTGATGGTTCACCACTGAATTACAAGGCTATATTGGTAGCTAAATTCTACTCACAGGTTCATGGCATCGATTACAATGAGACCTTTTCCCCAGTGGAAAAAATGGACTCCATCAGGCTAGCTCTAGCCATTGCAGCCTCAAGGCAATGGGAGGTACATCACATGGATGTAAAATGTGCCTTTCTGAATGGATATTTCACTAAGGAGATATATATGCAGCAGCCTCAACATTTTTCTACTAACCATTCTCTTGTGTGTAGGTTGAGAAATTCATTGTATGGGCTAAAGCAAGCCCCCAGGGCTTGGTATGCCAAGATAGATAGCTTCTTGCTATCTCTGAATTTTGTTCGGTGCAAATCAGATCCAAATGTCTATTTGAAGTCTGTTAATGGTTCATTAATGATCATTGTGTTATATGTTTATTACCTCCTCATTACAGGAAGCTCACAGGCTGAGATTGCTTCCTTAAAAGGAGCTATGAACCAAGCCTTCTCCATGACAGATTTGGGGCTCTTAAGTCAATTTCTGGGGCTTGAGGTTGCTCAAACCAAAGCTGGAATAAAGGTGCACCAGTACAAGTATGCCTTGGATTTGCTGATCAAATTTAGAATGCAAGACTGCAAAGCAAGCAAAACTCCTTTCCTTTCAGGAGTGAAGCTGGAGGAAGATGATTCTCCACCGATGGTAAATAATACACTGCATAGACAATTGATTGGATGTTTATTGTATTTGACACATACTTGACCTGATCTTTGTTATGCAGTAAGTGTGGATTCTATATTCATGGATCAGCCTCATGAGATCCATTGGAAATAAGCCAAAAGGATCCTTAACTTTGTTCAGGGAACAAGGACACATGGGATCTTCTATAAGGAAAAATTTGATCTTGATTTGATTGGATTTACTGACAGTGATTGGGCAGGTGATAGCACAGATAGAAATTCCACTTCAGGGTATGTGTTCATGCTTGCAGAAGGGCCAATCAGCTGGTCAAGCAAGAAACAGAGTGCCATTGCACTCTCATCTACAGAAGCTGAGTACAGAGGAGTTGTTAATGCAGCAACTCAGTGTTTATGGTTGCAGGGTTTAATTGGAGAGTGTGGTTTCGAAACTGAGTACTCAACTACCATCTACTGTGATAACCAGAGTACCATTTGAATCTGCAAAGATCCAGTTTAGAAGTAGAGAACCAGACACATTGAGATTCACATGCACTACATCAGAGAACTTGTGCATGATGGAACCATTCACCTACTCTTCTGTTCATCTTCAGAACAAGTAGCTGATATCTTCACCAAAGAATTTTGTGAGAAGACCTTCAGCAATCTCAAATCACTGCTGGGGATTGCTGATCATGCTGTAAAGGCATGAGTGGAGACAATATTCTACAATTTTGTTTTACAGTCCATATTTAAGGGAGGATTTTCCCAAGTTGGTTTTGCCTCTTTCCTTGGTTCATATGGACTTGCAGTATGTAAAAGGGTGACTAAGCCTTGTATCTAGGCCCTATTATTTTGATTTATTACTCATAAAGTCAGGCTTAAGGGGGGGTGTTAGAATAATCAAACCCATAGTATTACCCACTTAGACATTAATTCATTTATTTTTTGTCTTATTTGCCTAGTTCATGAGTCCCACCATGTGCAAGTTGCTAATTGCCTATCCATAGAGGTCAAAATTGCTATCTTTGACTCATGTAGCACTTGGGAAAGCCTTAGGAATCAAATCTACTTTATTCCTGGCCTCCGAGGTGCCCTTCTACTTTTTCTGCTTTATTGCCTGCTTTTTCAGTGTTTTAAGGCACATAGGAAAGCAAGACTAGGTGAGGTGAACTTGTTTTTTTCCCCTTTCATCCTCCACTCTTTCCTCCATGCAAAAGCATGTATGAGCTGCCATTCCACCACTCATTAGCTTTCCCATGCTCCCTTGCCAATTCGTGAGCCTCATGACAGATTTGGGATCAGCTTTTTACACTTATGGGGGATTTGCCTATTTTGGGTAAGCCTGCTTTATGCTAGTTTTGGATGCCTCCTTATGCATTCAATGTCTTGATGTATTCTATATATTAAGAAACCTATTTTATTACAGGGTTGGCTATTGTACACTCAGTTAATATAATTTTGTGTTACAGCTCCATATTCAGTCTCCATTGTTAGCAATTTTGCATGATCAATTGATAATTGTTGTGGCTAAAATTAATCTATTGCTGGCCTGAATTTCTACATATATAATCTTGAAGGAGATATTTATATTGCACGGGATACCCAAGGAAATCATATCGTATCGAGATACAAAGTTTACTGGAAAATTTTGGAGATATTTATTCTCCAGATTGGAGACACAATTGAACTTTAGTACTGCTTGTCACCCGCAGATAGATGGGTAGACAGAAAGGGTAAACCATATTATTGAGGAAATGCTTAGAATGTATGTCATGAACAACCCCACTAAGTGGAAAGACTACCTAAATATTGCAGAGTTTGCATATAACAACAGTTATCAGGCTTCCACCAAGATGATTCCCTTTGAGGTACTCTATGTGTTAGAATTTTATCATTCAAGCTAGCATTATGTTAGGATCTTTAACTGAGATAATAACAAGTACAAAAATCAAACACAAGAGACAATGAACACAATGTTTTTCCTTGGGGAAACCATAAATGGAGAAAAACCCTGCAACTTCCTCAGGGATAGAATCAACACCAAAGTAAAACCCCAAAAAGGTAAGATGATCTCCCGACAACAATAGCCTCTTTCTTTCTAGCCCCAATAACTTCTTATCCCTCAGATATGCACTACAACTGAGTGTGAGTGAGTGTGTGATAAATAGAGAGGCTCACTCTCTATTTATACTAATTCCTGACTTGATAATAACTCACTAGGTCTGACTTCACTAGGAGAGTCTAATAACCTTAGGGCCCCAAAACTGCGGGGACTTTAACCCTTCATCAATAGGAGGGTTACCCATAATGACTTGACATGAATTGTTTACATTATAGAAACTCCTGATCGGAACATAGGGGCATGACATGACTCAATTACATTACAAACACTTCCTGGAATAAACATTGGGGTACAGTATATAAGATATACAAGTGAATACATTTAGAAGTTACAATTACATAAACACTCCCTCTTAACTAGGAAGGTAATCTCTCGACACAATTTATCAGTACAAGTATTCTTCTCTGTATCATCTGGATCATGATTGAGTTCTCACCATCTTCAATTCATCTTCATCTTTAGGTCATCTTCATCTTCAAGTCATCTTCATCTGGATCTGGATCATCACTCGGTCTGGATCATCATCAATGGATCTAGATCATCACTCGATCTGGATCATCTCTGCTAGATCAACATCACTAGATCTGGATCATCACTCGATCTAGATCATCACTGCTGGATCATCATTAATGGATCTGGATCATCATCACTGGATCTGGATCATCATTACTGGATCTGGATCATCACTTGATCTGGATCATCATTGGGTTAACATCACTAGTGCTATCTCATGATTCTTCTCGTCACAAGAAGTTCTATATAGCCAGCTCTTTTTCATGCTGGGTGTAGGCCTAGCCTCCATGTAGGTCATCTTTAGCTCTTATATCTAAGTCTAAGTCAGAATGGCCCACCCAACACTTACATTTGACCTTCACTCGTCAGAAAGGAACTCCCAACACTCACATCTGACCATGGAAGGAACTTAATCCTCTCACCATGTTAGAACAGCCTAGCCCTTACATCTAACCATGGGAGGAACTTAATCCTCTCACCATGTCAGAATGGCACAACCCTTACATCTTACCTTGATTCGTCAGAAAGGCTCTCAGTCCCAAACCGAGGGTCCTTGGTAACTGACCAGGTGCCTCCATTCAAAGAATGGAAACATCCCTTATATCTGATCAAGTGGGAACATATCTCTCGATCACATCAGAATGGCCCTGTACTTATATCTGAACATGTGAGACTACATCCCATAGTCATATCAGAATGGCCCTCAGTCCTAGACTGAGTATTCTTGGTAACTGACCAAGTACCTCCATTCAGAGAATGGAAATAGCCCTTATATTTGATCATGTAGGAACCAATCCTATAGTAATATCAGAATGGCTCAGCACTCATATTTGACATGGAAGGAACCAATCCTATCACCATGACAGAATGGCTCAGCCCTTACGTCTAACCATGGGAGGAAAGTAATCCTCTGACCATGTCAGAATGGCTCATGGACTCATCACTTCCCCTTATAGGGAACCTCGATATGGAGAACACCAAGCTTCTCCCTAAAGTACTCAAACTTGACTTTGGCTAATGGCTTTGTCAACACATCAGCTATCTATTCATCTATCGGAACATCATGGAGCTTCACTGCTCCTCTCTGCACCATATCCCTAATATAGTGATACTTGATCTCGATATGCTTCGACTTGTCATGGAACACCGGTTTCTCCGACAACTTCACACAACTCTGGTTGTCACAATACATACAAGTAGCATCTAACTAGAGATCAAATAAATCATACAGTAGCTTCCTCAACCATATTTCCTCACAACTAGCTGAACAAGCTGCAACATAATCTGCTTCAGCCATACTGAGTGCCACATAGGATTTCTTCCTGCTAAAAAAAGAGATCACACTTGATCCCATATTGAAGCAACACCCTGAAGTGCTCTTCTTATCAATGGCACTTCCTACCTAACATGAATTAACATAACCTTCTAGGTTAATATTATGATTCACCTCATACTTGAGCCCATAATCAACTGTACCCTTCAGGTACCTCAGAATATGCTTTGCAGCAATCAAGTGAACATGTCTTGAATCTGTCAGGAACTGGTTCAAGGTGTGCACAGTAAAGAAAATATCTAGTCTCATGTTCATCACGTACATCAAGGACCCCATCATCTGATGATACATCGTAGGATCAACAACTTATGATGAAGCATCACTCAATAGCTTCAGGTTTAATGCCATAGGTGTGGTCATGGCCTTGCAGTCCATCGTCCCGATTCTCTTCAGGATCTCTATAGTATATTCCCTTGCCCCAGGGAAATTCCATCTGCATTCTACCACACCTCCATGCCTAGAAAATAATGCATCATACCCAAGCCCTTCATTTTGAACTCGGCAGCAAGCTTCCTCTTCATATCAGCAATCAACCCATCCATACATGTTACAAACATATCATCTACATACAGTAGGAGCATCACTGGGTTGCCATCTTCAACCTTGTAGTAAAGGTTGGAATCTTCTTTACTCTTCATAAAGCCCAGACTGGATAGAAAGCTTTCAATTCTATTGTACCATGTCATGGGTGCTTGTTTCAAACCATACAGGTCTTTCTTCAATCTACACACATGAGACTCCCTATCATGTGTCTCAAAACTAAGTGGTTGCTCCACATATACTTGCTCTTCCACTACACCATTCAAGAAAGAAATCTTAACATCCATTTGTTGTATCTTCCATTTAATTACTGTAGCTAGAGCACGTAATGATATGATGGAAGTGTATCTGGCTATAGGTGCAAAAGTTTCTTCATAATCTATTCCTTCATCCTAGGAGAAGCCACGAGCTACAAATCTTGCTTTATATTTTTCTATGTTGCCATCTGCAGCATGCTTGATCTTGTAGATCCATTTGGAAGTTACAACCGACTTCCCTTTTGGTCTTGAGAGAACATCCCAAACATCATTCTTCATGATCGATTGATAATCTTAGATCATAGAATCCTTCCATTATTTCCTTTATACCGCTTCTTCATAGTTGGGAGGTTTTTTATTGATCAAATCACATACTAATGCTACATACACAGAAAAGGACCTGGTCCTCTTTCTTTCTATGTGATTCTCTTCTGGAGCCCCATATCTTTCTGCACCTTGGATAGCTTCTCATACCCAAGTAGGTTTCCTCTTATGAGGATTCTTCTCCTGAGGTGGATCTACATGTTCTTGAGATTCTTCTAATTCTTGATCTTCTACTTGACTTTCTTTGTTCATGGTTGTGTCATGAATTCTAGGTGCTTGTGCTTCTTCAGGTTCTTCAGCAGGACTCTTTTTGGATTTGTTGTAAGTTGAGTCTTCATCAAATGTTACATCCCTGCTGATGTCAATATTCTTGAATCCTGGGAAGTATATTCTATAATCCTTTGAGTTTTCAGAGTATTCCACAAATATACCCTTCTTTCCTGAAGGATCTAACTTTGTCCTCTTTTCTTTTGGAATGTGTATGTACAATGGATAGCTGAATATTCTAAGATGGCTAACTTCTAGTTTCTTGCTGAAAAATAATTCTTCAGGTGTCTTGTTCTCGAGTACTCTGTGTGGAGTACGATTTTGTACATACACCATTGTTCTGGTAGCTTCTTCCCATAAATGCATGGGAAGATCTTGAGCATGAAGCATAGCCCTTGCAGCTTCCATGATCATTCTATTCCTCCTTTCTGCAACTCCATTCTATTTTGGATTATATGGATTGGTTAACTCCCTCTTAATACCTGAATCTTTGCATAACTCTTTGAATTCATTTGATGTGAATTCTCCACCATTATTTGATAAAAAATTCTTGATCTTCTTTTTAGTGTGGTTCTCAATCAAGGCTTTGAATTCCTTGAACTTGCTGAATACTTCATCTTTGTTCTTCATGAAGTAAATCCATGTCTTCCTAGAAATATCATCAATAAAAGAAACATAGTATACATACCCTCTTAATGAACTTGATGACATTGGAACGCATACATTGGAGTGAATGATTTCCAAGATTCTTTTTTCCTTGCTCTCGCTACTTGGAAATGCCTTCTTTGTGTTCTGGAAGACCTTCAACAACTTTTCTTTCAAGTGGTAGTTCTCTGTAGTGCACATGTGCAAGCCTTCTATGCCAAAGTTCATTTGGCTCTACTGTGTCATGGACCAAAGCTTGTTTTGAATGGCCCTTCAATTTGTATAGGCCTCCCTCTTCTTCCCCAATCACTACTGCATCTTCAAAAGTATTTCTCTTTGGCCACATGAGAACTTGGCCATATAAAAATGCAACCCTCATGCCTTTTGCATCTAATGCAGATATGGAGAGGAGGTTCTTCTTAATTCCCGGTACAAACAATACATCCTTCATCTTCATAGACTTTCCAGAGTCTAGCTTATAGGAGGATTGAGCACTACCTTTTAATGGATACTGGTAGTCATCTATGAGTTTCACCTTGTGGGGTGATTCATGTTCTGATAGTCTTACAAAAGACTCTTTGAATCCTGTCATATGTTTGGAAGCCCTAGTGTCTATACGCCAATCATTGGCTCCATGTGTGATGTTTCCCGTGAGAGTGAAAATCAAAACATATTCTTCATCACTTGAAGAATAATCACTTTCTTGCTTGTTTCTATTTGTGCAAGGTTCATCATCTTCTGCAACATGAGCATGATGTATTCTCTTGTTGTTTTTATTCTTGTGAGAGTTTATTTTGTTTCTAGGGAAATCTTTTGCATAATGTCCTATTTCATCACAAGTATAACATCTGAGTTGAGTTTTCTTGTATGAAGAGTTCTTACCTTTAGAATGATGATGATGATGATGGTCCCTTCTATTTTTCTTGGATTGAACTGTGACAGCTTGATCTTCACTTCCCATCTTTTCTTCTCAAGCTGCTATCCGAGCTTATTCTTGTGAGCATTCTTCCCATAGTCTGCTGAACTTGACTAACTTCTTTCTAGCCTAGATCTCTTTAATGAAAGAGCCCCATGTCCGAGGGAGACCATTCAAGGTGGTCATTATAATCTCCTCATTCTCCACTTCTTCATCCACTGCTTCAAGTTCTTCTCTAATCTGGGAGACCCTTGTGAAGTAATACTGTATGGTCTCCACATTCTGAATCTTCACATTCTTCAACTGGTTCCTCAAAGTCATCTTTTGGTTTATGTTCTTTCCTTCAAACAGTTTGGTTAGGGAATCAAACATAGATTTAGGTGTATTTAGGGAGGACACCTGTGGTATGAGGTAATCCTTGATTGAATCAACAATAATCCTTTTATCCATAACCAACTTCTTGTTGTGTAATTCCTTATCCTCATCTCCCTCTAGAACTGGAACCTCCTCATTGATGTAGGAGTCCAACTCATTTTCGTCTAGGACCAGGGAGATCCTATACTTCCAAGCTCAGAAGTTATCAGCTCCCTCAAGATTTTCATCAAGATCGGTATGGTGAGACATCTTAACTGAGAACCTCAAATGTAAATACAAATATTTAGATCTTACCAGGTCAAGATGTTGGAACTGGATCTGAAGCTGAATTTCTACAGTGCTGGTACAGGAGCAGATTAGGGTTTGAATTTCCAGAATTTTTGTCCAACCAAATGCTTTGATATTGATCTCTAAACTTCGATTATGAGGAGGAGATCAATCTAGGCCTAGGCTCACTCAAAAATTTCACTTCTATGGAAAGCCCTAATTTCTGGCAATAGTATTGGGTAAAAAACTGAAAATGCTCAGAATGAGATTCTGCTTCATTAAAAAGATGTGCCCTAGGGAGGAGAGTCAGTCCAAACTTCTTTTGTTGAAAATTTGTGGAGAGGGATCCAAAAAGTAGGAAGCCCTAGTTTCCACAGCTGCACAGTGTCTTCTTCCCAGTTTAGCTCTGATACCATGTTAGAATTTTATCATTCAAGCTAGCATTATGTTAGGATCTTTAATGAAGAGAATAATGATGCATGGAAAACATCACATAATGCATATTACAGGTGGAACCTGAAGGGGAGTTTTCCTTTGAACCTATTCATATATTGGACAAGAGAGAGGTGCATTTCAAGAAGTGCACCGTAGTCCAGTTGAAAATGCAATGGAATATCTTCGAATCCAGTGAGGCTACTTGGGAGAATGAAGACACCATGAGAAAGGCTTACCCCGCCTTGTTTCATGATGTCATTCCAAGTCCCTAAAACACTAGGGACGGTGTTGTTCTAAGCGGGGAGGGATGTAATATCCCGAATTTTTGGACCTAACACTTATAGACATGAACCTATTGATTATTATGTTATCATGATGGTTTATTTTTATATATTGGGTCGAATACCCCACTGCATATGAACATGATGATTTGTTTTATATACTAGGCATAAGCCAATGGTTGTTGATATTTATATGCTTGTTTGTGTTAGGCATGGACCCTGAAGCACCTAATTGATGAGATGTTTTGTGTTGAGCGAGGATCTCTAGAGCACATGAGTAATTAATATTGTGTTGAGCGAGAAGCTATGGAGCACATGAGTATTTATAGTTGTGTTGAACATAAAGCTTTGGAAGACATGAAAATATAAGTTGGAAGTGTTGAGCATAAGCCCTAGAGCCTTCCATGTTGATGTTGAGCATAAGCTCTGTAACATCGAATCCTTGGCCATCGTATCCCTAGGTGTATCGTACAAGTAAATCCTAGCATTTGTGTTGAGAGAAGAGCTCTAAAATTGCACTAAGTTTGTAACTCCCTATTTTTAGTGTTAAGTATGGGCTCTGGTAAGTGCTACGAATTACAGAAAAGAATTAATGATTCCCGAGTGAAAACGAATTGAGAAAAATATTGATCTCATCAGACTTATTTATAAGTGATTAAATGAAATTTCAAATTTATGTATTCTCATCAAGTACTAAAGAACTACCATGTTATATGAGGGAATCCAATAAGCAAGGATGTTTAGAGTTTCCTAGCCTAGTAAACCTAACCATCTACCTAATGACCTTAATGAAGAAGTGTCGTACGTCTAGGGATCATAGTATATGATGTTGAAAGACAAATGTTAACAATTGTTATATTATTAGATTTTATACATGCTATGTATAAATAATAAACATATAAATAATATTAATAATGAAATAAAGAAGGAGAAGCTCCATTTATTATTATTACTACTACTAAAAGAAAGATTAAATAGTACAATACCTACAAGAGTCTAAATATGAACTAGTTAAAAGTTCCTAAGTTAAAGTGTTAAAAATACCCAAATCAAATAAAAAGGGTAAAATCCAGAAGATTTAACTGCCCCCTTGACTGAAAAATTCTGTCTATAAAGTCCCAAGCCAAAGAGAGGATTGGGGACCTGATCTATCTTTTTGGAGTCATTATTCTTCTTGCTAATTTCTCAAGAGAGAGTTCTTGGACAACATTTCCCTAAGAGGAAGAAGGAGAATTGATCTAGACCTGATATACAAAACTAGGACAGCCTCACCTTAAGATATCTAAGCTACTTGCATGTTGGAACCATCTTGAGGGGATCCAGATTTAAAACTAGGAATAGTTCCGGGTCATGCTTGGGTGGAACCTGGTAGTTCCCAAGTGACTCAGACTTCTAATACAGAACTCAGATCTGCATATGAATTGCTATTGTTGTTTATTTGAGTGTGTAGGTTTCAGCCATTAAAGGAGCTTCAATTTCCAGGGATTAGGTTCTGGAATTCCTACTTCATTTCCTATATTAAAGTGTTGGTTAGATTATGTCAGGGTTTATATTATATGTTCTAACCCTAGATGTATTTGTGTTCTTTGTCAAAATTGTTTTAAGGATTTAAATTCTAAGCTATAAACCCTAGGCTATAATTTATTTCCTATGCTAGATTTATCCAAGGTTTTGTTCCTTTAGCTTACCTCTGTAACTTAATTCCTAATTTCAAGATTATCAAGGGTTTTGTATTTTTAGTTTTTGCTTCTGTATTGTCTTCTACTGCTTTAATATTATGTTTCTTAGAAACTAAGAACTATATCAAATTACATCCCTAGTTGTTTATTTACTTATTTACTCTATTGACAGATTCCATATTGTCAGCAGAGTCATGTTTAAATAAAATACTAGTTTAGATCTAAGCTTAAAGTAAAACCTAGATTTAAATTACCATTGACTAAGTATAATCACAAGAAAGTAATCAGTATACTATTTATATAAATATAGTACCAGGTATAAATCAGAAATATAATTTTAATCTAGCAACATTGTTTTTCCATCCAAGAATAAATTATAAACATCAAATACCAGAACTAACATAAGAACCAGCGAAGACCCTTCCAGGTCTGTATAAATAAACATTACCATAAACCATTTAAGAGACCAAGAAACCGAGACCCTACAAATGGTACACGATTTATACTATCTATACTAGTTACTTCTACGAAGCACAAACAATAATAAATTTATTAACATTATGAAGCCGTGGCTTAAATAACAATTCCAAATTTATGCTATTAAAATCCACATAAACAGAAATCGCATGTCATAATATTACCTACAGAAACCATGTAATAACAACCACAGTATTGTTACCATTATAAATTCTGAGTCGTCTACTTAAACAAGGGGTCCCATGATTGAATTCCGTGGACATTTCAATACCAATTCACATACCATACAACACAATGCCCATTATATTAAAAACACCAAGAGCATGTAATACACATTAATCGACTTATAAAACCTCATTATAATGAACAACAACCCAGGATCGAATCCTATAGAGTCTCTCTACATTTCATAAAGCCATGCTTTACATAGTCTTGTTTATGGGCTATGGTTAATAACTTAAATCCCCTTAGATATGTAGAAGTCGCAGTATCGACCCCCGTGTGCGTCCAAGCCCAAATCACATGTCGACATAACAAAACCATAATTACTAAAATACACTGTAATCATTTAAACAATTCAAAGTAATTAAAGAGGTCACATGATCAAATCATGTAGTGTCCCTAATACTTTACAAGAGTCAAGATATATGTTCTATACACAGGCTTCCTTTAGAAATAATAACCTCTCTACACATTGGATTGTAAGACGTGAAACAATTTACATACATTGTAATCCTTGGCCTATGCCCATAATTTAATCAACAACAACTAAATAAAACCTTTTCAAAGTCGTGGAAACCCTATCAACAAAACAACCTACAGGAAGGATTTCCAATGCAGGGTTTACACCCACAACCTGTATTACTTTTCCATTTACACATTAAAAAAATGAATTGTAAAATATAAATCTACTTCATTTTCATAGCTACCATGGATACTTCTCATGCCATCGATGACATGGCCCTAAGCCATACACTGTCACCATTTAAATTCTTACAACTAAAGCAAATAATGGAACCGAATCTACAAAGTCCAACCACGAAGGAAGATGCCATATAAAACTCAGGTATAATAACCATGGAATGAAACATAGAATTATAATAACATCAATGTGGCATAAATTTATAGACACAATAATTATAAATCCATAATCAAGTTTACACAGTCGTTCCAATGGCCATAGAACCATTGCAAGAAATGGTGTTGTCCTGGCTTTCATCATAAATCAAAACACGATTTACACAATACACACAGATACTGTCAAAAGTACCAAAGCTCCCATCACTTCTAACAACACCATAATATTACAAATCCAGAGATTTATAAACTCAGACCTGAAGGACATCGAAACCCCACAACAAACTCCAAGTATGTCACTTCCCAAAAAAATGCAGATTTCTTCCAGACAGAGCCATCCCCAAACTAAAATGCATCTATTGGAACTAGACCCAAGCAAACCCCAACCAGCGACGAGTTACAACTCAGTCTCAACCATAAATCCAAGAGGTGACAAGTGAAGACTTGTTAAAAATATTACCGTAAGGTATGGCTTTGCCCACAACTTGTCTTCAAACTAAGAACAATTCCCCTCCCTGCCATCCTTGTAACCTACAACCACAGCATGATAACGATGATGAGAAGTATGAATCGCGAGTAAGCTACAAACAAACAACGAATGCTGTGAAACCCAAACTCTTCTCATACCTGTTATCCTCATGGAAGTCACATTCTCCATACTGCGTAGAGGTAGAAGGAAAGCAATGAAAGTGCAAATGACCAAACCTCATCATGGATCCAAACCCTGTGTTTGGTTTCCACACTTTCCAAATCAAATTAATGGCACCAAGATATTGCCCATTAATGACCACTAAACCCACTTCTCCATAGTTCAGAAGCGTTACATTATCAAATGCCTCCATTTCATGCTGATTTATAAACCCCATGAACTATGTTATAATTTCTCCACCCCAAGTTTAATACAAGGTATAATTTATCATATACATCGCATATGATAGGGTTTTACACCTTAGGACTATGCTCATCAAACTCTTTAGGCTCTAATCCTAAGACCATGGCATATGCAATATTCCATGCTCGGTTGTTAAGCATAAAATGAAAGTATAAGTTAATTTCTTTTCATAAAATACACCTGTAATACAAATACAAATATGATAGGGTATGAACAATTGATAATAATTACCCATGAATAATAAGCGTCACTTATATAACCAGTCTATTTCATATAAATAATAAACGTGGTAGTGACCTTGTCACTAACCCGAGTGTAAGGAACAATAATAACAACCAGTAGGTGTCACTAGTTGCAAGTATGAGTACCAGTGATCAAACGTTCAACACTCTATAACAATTTTTCCGTAGCTAAGTACACCTGGATGTAAACAGGTCAAGAGTGCATTAGTTCAATAGAACTACATAAGCCTGCTAGATAAGCAGAAACTTTTACCTCTCAAGAAGTTACATGGGAGAACTAGTCCTGCTACTCCACCCACTTTGGTTCCAAAATCAAAGTTAAGTTAGAACCATGTATACAATGGTAAACACATGTAAAATAACAATGAAGTACATAATCAAAGTATCTAACATACACCACAATGTGTAACCATAAGAATAGCATAGTAATCAACATTATGTCACCATAAGTAAACACAGTGAACATAGTAATAATCATAACTAAATTAAGGAAGAAGGACGTAATAACAGCTTACGACAATCAGCAATACGATAGAGTTCGACTCATTCCGCAAGTTCAACAATGTCCAGAATAGGTAGTGTTTAACTAGCCTAAATATTTTTTTTTTTCATTTTTTAGGGACATTACAATATACCATATATTGTTGTTATTAACATATCCAGATGGATCCATGAAACTGTATGCATTTTCCCTTGTATATACGTTTTGATATGGCATGTGTTGTTGATATATAATAGATCCAAAGATATCTATAACTATGTTCGAGCTTTGCTGAGGTGTATGTCTTGTTCTATCGTAACATTTTGATGAGTGTGTTTTGAGGATCAAAACTCTAGATCTAGGATATGAATACATCATCTATGCCTTATAAGTTATTGGTTTGGAAAGTTTTATTGCTTAATCGATCTGCATCTTAATGGTTTATATTAGTTGTGCTTGATTTTGGGTTGGGATGTGAGTTTGTTTCGTTCAAGTTACCTTTTCTTGAAGAGTTTATCCTGTGAACCTACCTTATTTGATTCATCACCTAGCTCAGGGATGGCCCTAGGAGGAACAACATACACCAAATGGAGCCAATGGTTGGGAGGAAAGTCGTAGACATGCTTTCAGTCACCCAAGCTTAACTCAGAATTAGAGAAGTAACTATAATGGTTTATTTTTATTCAAGGAATGTATTTTATCATGTTACTAACTTGTTAAGTAATGTTGTTTAATTATTATTTGTTTTATGGTGATCCCATGTATATTTAATATGATATTAAGGGTAGCTGCAGAAGAAGGTTACTATCACTCTCAGAGGATAGTTTGGTGAAATACTTCAATAGGTGTAATATTTTTATAAGTGTTGATGTATTTATAACTTTAGAATGTATTCACTTATGTATTTCATATATTGTATTTGATTGGTCCCCGATGTTCCCATCGGGAGAATCATTAATGTAAACAAGTCATGTAAAGTCATAGAGTTTAACCCTCCTTGTTGATCATGGGTTAAAGTCCCCACAGTTGTGGGGCACTAGGGTTATTAGAATCTCCAAGAGAAGTTGGCCCTGGTAAGTTGAGAGAGAAGGAGCTAGTATAAGAGAGAGAAAAACTGGTGGAGATCATCTTTTTTGTCTTTGGGTTTTACTGCTTCCATTGGTGCTTATTCTATCTCTGAGGAATTTGTGGGGTTTTTTTCCTTTATGGTTTCCCCAAGGAAAATCTTTGTGTCTATTGTATCTTGTGATTGATTGATGTGCATGTTATTCTCTCAAAAAAAGATCCTAATATCATATTGCTTAAATGATAAAAATCTAACATGGTATCAGAGCTAACCCGAGAAGAAGACATTGTGCACCTGCAGAAGCTAGGGATTCTTACTTTTTGGGTCTCTCTCCACAATCCATCAGAAAAAGGAGGCTAGGTTGAATCTCCATTGAAGGGCACATCTTTCTATCGAAGCAGAATCAGATTCTGAACACTTTCAGTTTTTGACCTACCGCTACATTGGGAAATTAGTGCTTTTCACTGAAGAGGAATTTTTGAGTGAGCCCAGGCTAGGAGTTGTCTCCTCCTCAAAATAAAAGTTTAGAGACAAAACTAGAGGTTTTTGGTTAATTAGAACTTCAGGAAAGTTAAAACCTAGATTTCCGTGGAACCAGAAAACCAACACTATAGAAGATCAACAACAAATCCAGTTTTCATCTTCTCAAATTGGTAAGATCTAAATCTTTTGTATTTCCATTTGAGGTTCTCTGTTAAGATGTATCATCATACCGATCTTGATGAAAACTTTGAGGGGGATGACAACTTTCAAGCATGGAAGTATAGGATCTCCCTAGTCCTGGAAGAAAATGAGTTGGACTCTTACATCAATGAAGAGGTTCCAGTTCGAGAGGGAGATGAGGCTAAGGCCTTACATAAAAGGAAATTGGTCATGGATAAGAGGATTATTGTTGATTCAATCAAGAATCACCTCATACCACAGGTGTCTGCCGTAAAGACACCTAAAGAGATGTTTGGTTCTTTGACCAAGCTATTTGAAGGAAAGAACATTAATCAGAAGATGACTTTGAGGAACTAGTTGAATAATGTAAAGATCCAAAATGAAGAGACTATACATTCATACTTTACAAGGGTCTCTCAAATCAAGGAACAAGTTGAAGAAGTAGATGAAGAAGTAGAGAATGCAGAAATTGCAATGACCACCTTGAATGGTATTCCTAGGTCACGGGATTCTTTCATCTAAGGAATCTGTGCCATAAAGAAGCTAATCAAGTTTATTATGTTGTGGGAAGAATTCTCACAAGATGAAGCTCGAATAGTAGATCGAGAACAAAAGATGAGAAATGAAGATCAAGCTCTCACAGTACACTCCAAGAAAAGTAGGTGGTACAATCATCATCACTAAGGTAAGCATTCTCACCAGAGAGATAACCCTGGAATACCAAGCAAGGATCTATCAAAACTCAGATGCTATACATTTTATGAGAGAGGAAACTTTTCTAGAAATTGTCGTATAAATAAGAATGGCTCTCAAAAGAAGAAGAAATATAAAATAAAACATCATGCTCACACTACAGAGGATGATGATCCTCCTAGGAAGAGAGTTAAATAAGAAATTGAATATTCTTCAAGTGATGAAGAATATGTTCTGATCTCTGCTCTCATGGGAAATGTCACACATGGAAGCAATGCTTGGCTTATTGACAGTGGGACTTCCAAGCACATGACGAGATTCAAGGAATATTTTGTGAAACTATTCGAACATGATTTATCCCACAAAGTAAAACTTGGGGATGAGTACCAATATCCCATAAAAGGTAGTGGTGAATCATCATATAAGGTATACTCTGGAAAGTCTATGAAGATGAAGGATGTTTTGTTTGTACCAGAACTAAAGAAGAATATTCTATCTATATCAACATTGGATGCAAAAGGAATGATGGTTGCATTTATAGATGGCCAAGTCCTCATGTGGCCAAAAGTAAAGACTATAGATGATGCAGTTGTAATTGGAGAGAAAGAAGGAGGACTATACAAATTAAAGGGCCAACCAGAAAAAGCCTTGGTCCATGACTCGGTAGAGCCAAATGAACTTTGGCATAGAATTCTTGCACATGTGCACTATAGGGCACTACCACTGGAAAGAAAAGTTGTTGAAGGACTTCCAAAAATGCAGCAAAAACATGAAGGAATTTGAAAGGGATGTGCAAAAGGAAAGAACACAAAGAAAACATTTCCAAGTAGCTCAAGCAAGGCAAAACGAATCTTGGAAATCATTCACTCTCATGTATGCGGTTCGATGTCATCCATATCATTAAGCGGGTATGTATACTATTTTTCTTTCATTGATGAATTTTCTAGGAAGACACGGATATAATTCATGAAAAGCAAGGATGAAGTATTCAACAAGTTCAAATAATTCAAAGCCCTGATCGAGAACCACACAGAAAAGAAAATAAATACCTTCTGATCAGATAATGTTGGAGAATTCACATAAAATGAATTCAAATATTTATGCAGAAATTCATGGATTAAGAGGAAGTTGACCACTCCATATAATCCACAATAGAATGGGGTTGTAGAAAGGAAGAATACAACAATTATGGAAGCATCAAGGGAAATTCTTCATGATTAGGATCTTCCTTTGCATCTATGGGAAGAAGATTCTAGAAAAACCGTGTATGTATAGAATCGTACTCCACATAGAGTACACAAGAACAAGAACCTGAAGAATTCTTCTCTAGCAAGAAACCAGAATTCATTCATCTCAGAATATTTGGCTGTCTAGTGTATGTACACATTCTGAAATAAAAGAGGACAAAGTTAGATCATTCAAGGAAGAAGGGTATAATTATGGGATATAGTGAAAGCTCGAAGGCTTATAGAATATACTTCCCGGGATTCAAGAAGATCGAAATTAGCAGGGACATAACATTTGATGAAAACTCAGCTTACAACAAATCCAAAAAGAGACCTATTGAAGACCCTGAAGAAACAAAAGTACCCATCCAGTGTACATACACATTCCGAAAGAAAAGAGGACAAAGTTAGATCCTTCAGGGAAGAAGGGTATAATTGTGGGATATAGTGAAAGTTCGAAGGCTTGTAGAATATACTTCCCAAGATTCAAGAAGATCAACATCAGTAGGGACATAACATTTGATGAAGACTCAGCTTACAACAAATCTAGAAAGAGATCTATTGAATACAATGAAGAAACAGAAGTACCCAAGATTCAATATACAACTATGAACGATGCAACTAAAGAAGAATATTGAGAAATAGAAGAACCCCAAGAACCTATAGATCCACCCCAAGAGAAGAATCCTAACAAGAGGAAACCTACATCGGTATGAGAGGCTATCCAAGGTGCAGAAATATATGGGGCTCCAGAAGAAATACACAGAGAAAGGAAGAGAACTAGGTCATACTTCGGGTATGTAGCCTTATTATGTGACATCATTGATAGAGAACCTTCCAACTATGAAGAAGTGACATAGAAGAAAGAATGGAAGGATGCTATGATCGAGGAGTACCAGTCAATCATGAAGAATGATGTCTAGGATGTTGTCCCAAGACTAGAGGGGAAGTCTCTTCTGACTTCCAAGTGGATCTATAAGATCAAGCATGCTGCAGATGGAATCATAGAGAAATATAAAGCAATATTTGTGGCTCATGACTTCTCCCAGAAAGAAGGAATAGATTATGAAGAGACTTTTGCACCTGTAGCTAGATACACTTCCATCAGATCAATACTTGCTCTAGCTACAGTGATGAAGGGAAGATACACCAGATGGATGTCAAGACTGCATTCTTGAATGATGTAGTAGAAGAGGAAGTGTATGTGGATAAGCCACTCAGTTTTGAGACATGTGACAGGGAGAATCATGTGTGTAAATTGAAGAAATTCCTGTACAGTTTGAAACAAGCACCCAGGACATGGTAGCATAGAATTGACAGTTTCTTGACTAGTTTGGGCTTTACCAAGAGTAAAGAGGATTCAAACCTTTACTACAAGGTTCAAGAAGGGAACCCAGTGATACTCCTACTATATGTAGATGACCTGTTTGTAACAAGTGAGGATGGATTGATTGTTGATATGAAGAGGAAGCTTGTTGCTGAGTTCAAGATGAACGACTTAGGTATGATGAATTACTTTCTAGACATGAAGGTGTGTAAGAATGTGGATGGAATCTGCCTGGGACAAGGGAAGTATGTATTAGAGATCCTAAAGAGGATTGGGATGATGTACTGCAAGGCCATGACCACACCTATGGCATCAAACCTGAAGTTATTGAGTGATTCTTCATCAAAGTCGGTTGATGTGATGTATCATCAAATGATTGGGTCCTTGATGTACCTGACGAGTACGAGACCAGATATTTGTTTTGCTGTGAACACATTGAGCCAATTCCTGAAAAATCCAAGACATGTTCACTTCATTATTGCAAAGCATATTCTGAGGTACGTGAAGGGTACATTTGATTATGGGCTCAAGTATGAGGTGAATCAGAAGATCAACTTATAGGGTTATGTTGATTCATATTGGGCAAGAAGCGCCATTGATAGGAAGAGAACTTTGGGGTTCTGCTTCAATATGGGATCAAGTGTGATCTCTTTGCTTAGCAAAAATCAATCCTGTGTGGCACTGAGTACAACAGAAGTAGAGTATGTCGCATCTTGTTCGACTAGTTGTGAGGCAGTGTGGCTAAGGAAGCTACTATATGATTTATTTGATCTCTAGTTGGATGCTACTTGTATAGATTGCGACAACCATAGTTGTGTGAAGTTGTCAGAGAAACCGGTGTTCCATGACAAGTCGAAGCATATTGAGATCAGGCATCACTATATCAGGGATGTCGTGCAGAGAGTAGCAATGAAGATCCAGTATGTTGTGAAAAATGAACAGATAGCTGATGTGTTGACTAAGCCATTAGCCAGAGTGAAGTTTGAGTAATTTCGGGATAAGATTGGTTTGCTCCAGATCGAGGTTCCCTCCAAAGGGAAGTGATGAGTCCGTGAGGCCTTCTGACATGGATGCAGGATTGGTTCCTCCCATGGTCAGATGTAAGTGTATATCCCTTTTGACATGAATGTTGGATGTGTTCCTCTCAAGGTGAGGTGTAAGTGTAGAGCCCTTCTGACATGAATGTTGGATGTGTTCCTCTCATGGTCAAATGTAAGTGCAGATCCCTTCTAACATGAATTTTGGATGTGTTCCTCTCATGGTCAGATGTAAGTGTAGAGCCCTTCTGACATGAATGCTGGATGTGTTCCTCTCATGGTCAGATGTAAGTGCAGATCCTTTCTGACATGAATGTTGGAGGTGTTCCCCTCATAGTCATATGTAAGTGCATGATCCAAAAGGATATCGGTGGCCACCCACCTATTCCACTGGCTCAAAACAATTTTCCATTGTGGCAGTTTCCTAGTTATTTTTCTACAGTTTTTTGGGTCCTAAAATTTGGGGGCCGTTTTGAGTCCCTAAATGACATTTTTTGGCTACTCGAGGCCAAATGGTTGACATCAAAATTCATTTTGTTGACCAAATGTTGTAAATATTAGATAAGCCTTTCTAACGAGCTATCAAACACCCAAATCGGAGATCATATGAAAAAGTTATGACCCCTGGAAGTTGACTATTCAACTTACCACCTTGGAGCCACAAACTTTATGACGGTTCATCTTCTAGGGTTATGTTTTGGAATTTTGGGGTTCTCACCCTCATTGTTATTATAAATAGGCCCCTTTGGCCTCATTTCAAATTCATCTTGGCACGAATGAGCATAGCAGCCACATCTCTTCTCAGAGATAGCTACCACCATTCTAGCAATTGTATTATAGTCTGTTCTATTTTTTCCATTTAATAGAATATGTGTTTACTGTATCTTTGTTATCTTTACAAAATTTCTGTTATTATGATTCTGTATATGTTCTTTCATTTCTTTCACACATAAATCCATATCAGTGGTATCAGAGCAATCTGCTCTTTGATTGTTTCTCGGTGCATGTCCCCGATAAGGTCCGAGTATAGAGAGTTTGGTCTCAAACTAGTTTCACTTGATCATTCTCACCATCCCAAATGACCTCCCATGGTGAAAGAAAAGAGAGACGACGGAGCATGAGATCCTATCAAGTCGCTTCTTGAGGAATCCCTCGAGCGACAGAGGAATGAGATGATGGATAATTTCGCCCAAATCCTTCAGCGAATGTCGGCAATGGCAAGTGCATCTTCAACGAGCAGTCGGTTCGGGGATGCAACTCCCTTTAAGGTACAAGTTAAATTTTATATTCCTTTATTTGAAGGCAATATTGATTCATATTCCCTAGATAATTGGTTGAATTTTCTAGAAGGGTATTTCTCTGTCCACAATTTTTTCGACAGAGAAAAGATCACCTTTGCACTCCTTAAGGCAGTCTGCCATGTCCAAATTTGGTGGGGTACTTATTGTGAGCAAAAATCCTTAGACGAGTCTGGAATGTTTGAAACAAATCCCACTTGGGCCTCTTTCATAGATGCTGTCAGGGAACATTATTACCTTGTGGGAAACTATGATGACCAGTACACAAAATGGACCATTCTGCGTCAAGAAAGGGACCAGACGGTGTCAGAGTACACCAAAAAATTTCATACCTTGCATACAAAGCTGAGTATCAAGGACTCCGAGCGAAACCTAATTCTGAAATATTACAGTGGTATACATCAGTACATCCGAACTGAGATGGAATTCCTTGACATCTCTTCACTTGGATCCACCTATCGGTATGCTGTCAAAATCAAGGAGAAATTTTGACAGAAGAACAAGCAGGACTCTGGACCTACGAATCCATAGTAGAAGCAAGGCAAGGGAAACCCTAGCCTGTAGAACACAGTAAAAGAAAACAACAACTAGTCCCTGCCACAAGTAAAGAAGGGGGGTAGAAAGACAAAGAAGGACACTGGTAAGTGGTGCGAATTTCATAAAATCCCTTGGCACAACACTGATGAATGTCGCTCAAAGCAGTCATTAGTAGTCGAGATCAAATATTCAGAATTAGATCCTGATTTTTATTCTAAACCCAATGCCACAGTCGCATACAGTGGGAGGTAGATAATTGATGCAGACCCAACTGCCACTGTTGCTACCACACAGATTCAACTAGAGGATCCTGAAGAGTCAGAGGAAAAGGAGCACCTATTCCACTCACAGATGTGGGTGAAGGGGATGCCTCTACATTTTGTTGTTGACAACGGTAGCCAAAAAAACCTGATCTCAGCAAAATTCGTCAAGAGATTGGAGCTTCCGACAATACCACACCCGCAACCTTACAACATCGATTGGCTAAGCCAAGGACACAGTATCCGCATTACTCAACAATGCCTCCTACCATATGGCATCAAGCCTTTCAAAGATGAGGTACTGTGTGATGTGGCCCCACTTGAAGTCTGTGATGTTCTTTTAGGACAACCATATATGTGGAAGCGTCATGCTGTATATGAGTCATGGCCTCGCAGTGTCATTGTTACTTTGGGAGGAAAAATATATCGAATACCAAAGACCATTGCACCTAACAAAGTATCACAAGGTAGGAAGATAAGCTCCCACATTAGAAAATTATTCCTCTTCACAATTACGTCTGAAGGAGAACATAAGATCATAGAGACCTCCACACCCTCTGCACAGAGTGTCTCTGCTCATTAGACACAAGAAGAAGGCAGAGCCATTGTTTCCTAATCTATCCGAGTACCTCTACAATGCAAGGCCACTCATTCAAGGTGCTCATCCAGAAACAAATCATCCATACAACAATTACAGCCTTCTCAGGATGTCAAATAAAGGAAGCCTCTTCACTTCAGCAAATGTCACACTAGGAGATCAACTCAACACACAGTCCAAGATATGATACAGGATTGGACGCAATGGAGACCATTAATTCCTGAGGAGGGAGGATTGATCCAGATGGATATCTGTGGCCACCCACCTATTCCACTGGTTCAAAACAATTGTCCATTGTGGCAGTTTCCTAGTTATTTTTCTACAGTTTTTCAGGTCCTAAACTTCCGGGGTTGTTTTGAGGCCCTAAACGATGTTTTTTGGTGATTTGGGTCCAAATAGTTGGTACTAGCATGAATTTTTCCAACCAAAATTTTTAAATATTAGATATACCTTTCCAACGAGCTATCGAACACCCAAATCGGAGATCGTATGCAAAAGTTATGACCCCGGGAAGTTGACTGTTTAACTTACCACCTTGGGGCCCCAAACTTTATGACAGTTCATCTTCTAGGGTTATGTTTTGGAATTTTGGGGTTCTCACCCTCATTATTATTATAAATAGGCCCCTTTGGCCTCATTTTGGATTCATCTTGGCACGAATGAGCGTAGCAGCCACATCTCTTCTCAAAGATAGCTACCACCATTCTAGCAATTGTATTATAGTTTGTTCTATTTCTGCCATTTAATAGAATATGTGTTTATTGTATCTGTGTTATCTTTGCAAAATGTCTGTTATTATGATTTTGTATATTTTATTTGATTTCGTTCACACATAAATCTGGATCAGTGCAGATCCTTTCTAACATGAATGATAGATGTTTTCCTCTCATGGTCAGATGTGAGAGCTAGGGCTTTCTGATATGGATGTTGGATGTGTTCCTCCCATGGTCAGATGTGAGTGCTCAGCATGCCTTTATAACATGGATGCTGGATGTTTTCCTCCCATGGTCAGATATAAGTGTTGAAGAAAAGGAAGACCTACATGGAGGCTAGGCCTACAACCAAAAAGAAAAAGGGTCGGCTTTGTAGAACTTCCTGTGATGAGTAGAATTGAGAGATAGCACCATTTGATAAAGATAGAAAAAGCAATGATGATGATGATGATCCAGTGATGATGATCCAAACTTGATCTAGTGAAGAGGACTTGTGCCAATGAATTGTGTCAAGAGAATACCTTCCTAGTTAAGAGTCAGTGTTGATGTATTTGTAACTTCGGAATGTATTCACTTATGTATTTCATATATTGTTTTAGATTTTTTCCCGATGTTCCTATTGGGAGAATAATTAATGTAAACAAGTCATGTAAATTCATACAGGTTAACCCTCCTTGTTGATCAGGGGTTAAAGTCCCCGCAGTTGTGGGGCACTAGGGTTATTAGACTCTCCTAGAAAATTCAGCCCTTGTAAGATATTGTCAAGTCAAGAACTAGTATAAATAGAGAGTGATCCTCTCGATTTATCACACAGTCACTCACACTCAATTGTAGCACATGAGTGAGAGAGAAGGAGTTGGGATAAGAGAGAGAACAACTGGTGGACATCATCTTTTCTCTCTTTGGGTTTTATTGCTGCCATTGGTGCTTATTCTATCTCTGAGGAAATTGCGGGGTTTTTTTCCTTTAGGGTTTCCCCAAGGAAAATATTTGTGTCTATCGTCTCTTGTGATTGATTGTTGTGCATGTTATTCTCTCAGATAAGATCCTAAGATCATATTGCTTAAATGATAAAAATCTAACAATAAGTTAGAAACCTTTTTCTATCGAAAGGGTTAGAGATTTGCTTGAAGTATGATTTTGGTCTTCAAGATGTATATTTAAGACTCATGCATGGAAATGTAATAATAGGTGTTTGGGCCTAAGGTGGATTTGGATAAGATTAAATGATTGTAATCGTTCATATATTTTAGAATTGTTTAGAACATATGATAAACTCGATAGTAGGATTATAACATAGTTTGCTTCTGGTGGCTATTACTTGTTCAATACAAAATAATGTCTAGTAATTAGGTGTTCAGTTGGAAATATATATAACTACATAAGTTTCTCTATTGAGAGCGAAGGGTCTCCATTTTATTGTAATCCTTCAACCTTTGTTTGTTGAACATTTAAACACGAGGTAGGTATGATTGTTATTGTACAAGCATATAAACTTTAGGATGGATTACAAGTTAATATGTGATGGACTAACAATATTGGAGTGCTTAAATGTTTTCATATAGTGAAAAAACATTTACACCATATACTCAAAGATTT
Organism: Pseudotsuga menziesii; assembly: GCA_001517045.1. Lineage (NCBI taxonomy): Eukaryota > Viridiplantae > Streptophyta > Pinopsida > Pinales > Pinaceae > Pseudotsuga > Pseudotsuga menziesii. The sequence continues at coordinate 165,768 of LPNX010857032.1, forward strand.
ACTTACAATACGAGGGGGGTGTATGTTACATGTGGTATTAGAGCACAAGTTGTAGCACTTGGACCTATATGGGCTGAAAAAAATAAGAAGGTACTAGTTGGATGGTTACAGATAATAGAAAGCAATAAGCTAAGTATCTAGGAAGACTTTCCCTCTGGCTCTGCGAGACATTTATATTTAAAAGGATAAACTGTAAGTATATTTCTAATATTTGTTTCCCACTAATGTGGAGATAAATATGACAATTTGAATGTAGATTAAAGATTGAAATGAAATCATTATTTATTATATATATATTTCTCCTTTTCATGATGAGTGCACTGTAATTTTCAAAATTTATCTAGTGGGAGATGCAATGATGAAGACGAACTAACTTTGCAGTTTTTGTGTTGGAGGAAGTAATGGATGGGTGCAAAGTTTCTTCGAGGAAACTATGGATGGACGAGGATTATTCTCAAACTAGAGGGACAAGTTAGTCATCTTAAACGATATAACTACCATTTTTGGGTTTCGAGTATAACATGATCCTATAAAAATAAATTTAGTTAGCATTATCGAGAAATGGCCTTAGAATATGATAAATGCATTGTGCGTAGATTCATTACAATACAATTTTTTGGACTACTAAATAGTATTATTATCCTTTGGGAACTCGAAAGGAATAATTTATATTCCAATTAAAATAATAGAAGGAAAACCCTTAAAAGAAGGATCTAGACGTTATACCCACGACAAAATTTGTAAAAATATTAATAAAATAGTACAACCATTCTTCTATTGGATGAAAAGTTTATACTGCGCACCCCAAGAATGTGTACAGGTATCTCAGGTATGTTACATATGGTATTTGGGGTACGTCAAACGTGTAGATTCTTTCCTCGAGGGGGAAGGATGGGAATTTTTTCGTAGAGTTTAGATTTCGATTGCTTTAAAAATAGATATACCTCCTCAAGAGGAGAGGAGGAAAAAGGAAAAGAAAAGGGGAAAGGAGAAGAATCGCTACCAATAGTAAAAGGGATCTTAGTTATGGTTAGCTGTGAATGGATAAATGAGACTACTGGAGTATCACTACTAGTGAAAAAAACACAACTAAGTTATTTGAATTATATTCATTTCAAGATCTGGAAAATGCATCCATTATTTATTTCTTTATTTTTTTCCAATAATCTGCAAACACTTCTATTTTTCTTATGGGAATCATCTTTTTCTAGAATTGTAGAACCCAATCCATGTTGTAAGATATTCTCTACGATCTGTGGGAGTCACTATGCATTTTTTTGTGAAACAAATCTTTAGTTATTAGATGTGTTTAGCACACTTAGTTTTTTTTCCAGAATCTTGACTAAAGGAAGTTTTGGTTAGGTAAAACTCACTTTTTCCCTTCGATATATTGGATCTATTGAGGCCTGGAAATTCGCATGCAACAACAGCAATGGATTCTCCCTAGTCAACGTTCCCAACTAGCCCATGATTGTTTGGTATGGGGAATCCATCCGGTTTGCGGTCCGGCTACCGTAGGTCAAGTAACAAAAATAAAGGGTTTTATCGGTTGCGGCCCGGTCCACTGTGTATATTTTTGTATTTTTTAACTTTAAGTATGATGTGCAAGTGCCTATCTAACATGCAGGTTGATAAAGAATACAAAGAGCGGTCACAATGTGATGCGCAGGTTCTTACCTCTCGTCTTAAACTCTCTTGCATCTAAATCACACACAATTGAAAAACAAGACTAACTAAGCTGTCCCTAGGGAGAAAAATTATCAATCAATGAGTAATGTATTACTGCTCATATGTTAATATAAATAACAAATAGTTGTTCTTAGAATCAAAACACATAAACATGAATAGAGATGTGCACAACAAGATAGCTTGTCGTTTGTTAAAACATTCATTACTCATAGTGGAAATTATCATAAAATAAACTAGAGAACATTAATCCAAGAACATAGGTTCAGAAAGTTAGAACGATCTCATAGTTAATGAAAAACAACTGAAAACGAAATAGTTCCCCTTCAACATTGTTCATTTCACCACATTTGAACACTCCACACAGCACTTTCTCCAATAGGAAAATTGTAATTTTATTACTGCAAAACGAAATAGTTCCTCTTACAACAAGTATTTCACAAGTCTCACTGGGAAAAAGCCCTTCCTACCACTAAATTTCGTATATTTATACAAGAACTAGCTCTCCCCCTTTGGGTTTCCCCCCAACCGTTTTAATCTCAATAGTTTTGTCATTTTGTGAATGCTCATGATTCAAACGTTACGTTCAAGATAAATTTTTTTGAAATGTGTCCGTCTTGGTAACTGACAAAATTCCCAAGCCTGAGCCTTTGCTCTTAATGATTATGTTCTAAAATTCCTTGGTCCCTCTGAGACTTTGTTGGTCTTAGACCTTTGTTATTTTCTTTTCCTCGAGAAACAAACTTTGTTTTTCTATGCTTTGGCATGATTTGTCCTCTAGCTACATCTCCTTCGCCGCAATGGTCTTCAAATGGATCTAAGAAAATTTCCTATGTCCGTCTATGATCAAACAAAAACTCATCATTTATCCAGACCATTGTCAATAAACATAAACCATAATACCAATAAAATGAGAAAGAAAAACCGGGACTGTGTTTTCACGTGAAAATTTCAACTTGATAAAAACAAAGCACAACTGTCACTCATGAAACCAGTTACAAGCTCATAACAACGGTGGGAAAACGATCAAGAGACGGGCATATAACAATCCCCATCGACGAATCGAAACACTTGACATCAGTCAGTTAGTTCACTGGAACGCCGCAACGGCAGGTGACCCATAGTCTAGGGGCTCTGGAGCACAATTCAAAAGTCAGCGTGATAAAATGTCTGAGGTCCAAACTACTAAAGTATCAGATGGTTAGTGTGCCACATAGCCACAACGACGAAAGTTATACGGTCAAGAAAATCCGTCGACTAGTCAACAACGGATAAAAATAGAATAGGATATCGGCGAAAGGAAAAGTAGTCTAACGGACAGTTAGTCTACTCTGGGGCCGCAACGGCGGAACACAATCAGCCCTCGACCTCTAATTAGTGTCCCAACACCTTCCGAAACAATGCAAAGCAAGATTTATTTTAAACAATAAAACACAGGATCGTCGAAATATCATTGGCGCAATCTCTAATTGAGTTCCGAAAACAAACGGCAACTAAAGATCCCACTTTAAACCTCGCCCAAACTTTGACAATGATGAAACAACATAAAACCTGCTAAGTTCTACAGTCCAAATCATTTGCAGACCCAAACAAATTCTGAAAAACAAGTAAAAGCTGGCCTCAAACAATCCAAAAGAGTAGCAGAGTAGAGACAAAACAGTCTTCAACAAAATCAACAAGGAGGGTCCAAAATTTTTAGAAATTTGGGAATCGTTGCAGCTACAAAAATTGGCGGCTAATTGGTGAACCCATATCTCTGAACAAACTTCTCCTTAAGGAACAGACTGTTTAGCAGCAAAACCGACATGTTGAATTCTTCTAGATGTCTGGATTCCCATAATTTCAAATATATGTACTTTTAATCATTGATGGTAGTCCAATTTTAGGAAATGGAATCCAAAATATCAAAGTCAAGATAACTCTTTTGAGGCTAAGGAGGTGAATTTCATTTTACCTCTGTATTTGGGTAGCTTCTAGCTTAGACACCACAGGATTGTAACACATGGTAAATATAAATATTCATTTGTTCCCCATTCCCATGCCATTTGGCACTTTTTCTTTGTGGACCATTTTTCCTTTTGAGTCCTCCTCATGCCTTTCTTTCTGAATTTTATTCAGGCTCTTCTATCCATAGTGTCCTTTTGGGTGAGAGATGGATTTAATTTTTAGCTCACAGACAGAGAAGAAATTTTGGCAATTTTGTATTCATATGACTCAATACTTTGCTTAGATATATATTTTTTCTTTTCATAGTTTTTTACTCTCATCATCCTTTAGGCTTTCAAATCTTGGCATGGGATCATTTATATATAATCAACTGTTTACCTTGCTTCCTTTCCGTGGGTCCTTTTCTGTCACCCTCTAGGACATTTTAGATGTGAAATGGATGGAGCCTCATAATAGTATTCCATACCTTTTGATTTGTTGGTTATTTTCAAGGATTAAGCAGGACTTAAATGAGTTCATAGCCATTTAGGAAAACTACCTACTAGAATAAATTCTATCAGTTCAAACAAGAATACACAGTCTTATCCCAAAGATTTCAGTTAATCAAGAACCCTGATGCTTTCCATGCAACCAAAAGTCTACCTCTTTTATTCAAAACCAAACCAAAAGTAACTGGAAACCACAGCAGAAAATCAAAGTAAAAACTGCATCAAATTATTTATGTACAAAACAAAACAAAAATCAAGAAAAATAAGGTTTAAGAACTAAACCATTTACTGATAAGTTCTCCTCCCATTCCTATAAATATTGCAATTTATAGGTTGAGGGGCCAAGTTTTGCTACAATCTGGAAAGGGCCTACCCATAATTGTTGAAACTTTGTGTGCTTTCCCTTCTCATCATGTGGGTGATCCCAATTAAGAACCAAATCTCCCACTTCAAATTCTTTTGTTCCATCTTTGTGCTTATCAAACCACCTCTTCACTACCTCCCATTGTTGTTTAAAACATTCTCTGGCCTTGGATCTAGATTCCTCTGCCTTCAATAGATTATCGATTCTTATCTGCAAGACTTCATTATCTAATCCTCTTGACTCCTGATCCATTATGGAAGAGGGTAGCATGGTATTGGGGGGAAGAATGGCCTCTTTTCCATAAACAAGGGTATACGGGGACTGTTGGGCAGTAGGGCAGACCCGGGTTTAATCCAGTTATGTCGCACCAACAAAAGACCCACAGTGTTGGCCCTTTCGGCAACAACCTGTGCGCAGGTTGGAGTCTCACCCGAAACAGCTATGGGGTGCCGCAGAATCAGGTTTCTGCAAGCAGAGAGGGATATTACTATACCTTAGCCTTTAATAAACTTATTAATCAGCAATTACACAGCTTTGTCATTCAGTCATATACAACTTCACAGATAGATAAACAACCGTGACTCACTTAACCCACTACAGGGAATTCACAGCGAAGCTTGTTATTAGCAGTGATCTAAGTGATCAAATGTATACAGTTATTAATGCATAAAAGACAACGGAAAGAGAAACAACATAATAAACCACAACACCGGATATAATGTGGTTCACCCCCAGTGTAGGGGTTACGTCCACAAACTGTGTTTTATTCAACTTGCTACAAAACCACAGTTTGATCTGCGCACTCAGCTGCAGATCCCTTCAGTCCTTAAAGGCCGCGCACACAGTAGCAGGCCTCTGTGCACATAGCTGCAGATATTTCCTTAATCTTCTTACAAACAAAACCCCCTGCACACACAGCTGCAGAGGTCATCCACACACACAGCTAGGACTTAACCTTTCCTTACATAATCATCCTTAGCTTCGCCTTTCTTTCTTTACATCAAAAATCCTAACTTTTCTTATTTACAAAAATGCCTATTTATACATCACGCTATTACAAAACCATGGCTTCAAAC
>LPNX010857032.1:177690-225915 GCA_001517045.1 Pseudotsuga menziesii
AATTACCACGGGGGCCTTTGAAGAACTGTCGTTCAGCTTCGCTGAAGGAGGTACTTGTGTCAATGGAAAACTCTGTCACAAAGGCTTCCAATGTTTGCATCGTCCAGAAATCAACAGCGTGGGATACCTCGTTGTTCACGTGTTGCACAAGATTGACCCTTTTGGGGGTCCACGTGGGAACCCGGTGAGCTTGGAAGTTCATCCCTCTCTCTGTTAACCTAGACAACCACTGGTGCAACTCTATGTGGATACTACCAAAGAAAATTTCATAAGCATCACAAAAAACATACCTTTGTAAAAAGTCACGTGCGCTACAACGCGGATTTGTATTCTCTTTCTCAGCAAATTTCAGATAAGTCTCATCAAGCCAATCCCCGATTTCCTTCGCAGAGGGCCTCCATAACATAGCCCTCGAGGTACGACGTAAACCCCTCTTGAGCAGATATTGAGTTCAACTGGCAACGGAACCAATTTGTTGGGCAGTAGGGCAGACCCGGGTTTAATCCTTTTATGTCGCACCAACAAAAGACCCACAGTGTTGGCCCTTTCGGCAACAACCTACGTGCAGGTTGCAGTCTCACCCAAAACAGCTATGGGGTACTGCAGAATCAGGTTTCTGCAAGCAGAGAGGGATATTACTGTACCTTAGCCTTTAATAAACTTATTAATCAGGAATTACACATCTTTGTCATTCACTCATATACAACTTCGCAGATAGATAAACAACCGTGACTTGCTTAACCCACTACAGGGAAATCACAGCGAAGCTTGTTATTAGCAGTGATCTAAGTGATCAAATGTATATAGTTATTAATGCATAAAAGACAACGGAAATAGAAACAACACAAGAAACCACAACACCGGATATAACGTGGTTCACCCCCAGTGCAGGGGTTACGTCCACAAACTGTGTTTTATTCAACTTGCTACAAAACCACAGTTTGATCTGTGCACTCAGCTACAGATCCCTTCAGTCCTTAAAGGCCGCACACACAGCAGCAAGCCTCTGCGCACACAGCTGCAGATCTTTTCTTAATCTTCTTACAAACAAAACCCCCTGTGCACACAGCTGCAGAGGTCGTCCACGCACACAGCTGGGACTTAACCTTTCCTTACATAATCAGCCTTAGCTTCGCCTTTCTTTCTTTACATCAAAAAGCCTAACTTTTCTTATTTACAAAAATGCCTATTTATACATCACGCTATTACAAAACCATGGCTTCAAACCATGGGCACCCAAAACCCAAAACCCTGGATTTGACCCATGGTTATATTACAAAAAGGGGCTCTGACTTACCCTGACACCCCTAAGACTATTTTGGCTCGTAACTCCGCTTACAAACTTCCTCAACCACCACGGAGTTACCAAAACTAATAATCCTTAGGGTACACGTCCCAACAGGGACACACCTAAAGAAGTCTTGGGGGTGACCCTATTAGCCCAAAGAGCATTTGGTAATGCTGAATTCCAACTTCTCTGGTTTTCTATCACAATCTTTTTTAAGATTCTAATCAGATTCTTGTTTGTAGATTCAACCAAACCATTTCCTTGTGGATAATAATTTGTAGAATAATGCAACTTAATTTCTTTTTCATGAGCAAATGCAGTTAATCTAATAGAGGAAAAATAAGTAGCATTATTGAAAACTAGAGAAATTGGAACCCCAAACCTGGTCATAATATGATCTTGCAAGAAGTCCATGACCGCATATTCATTCACTTTATGCAACAGAATGGCTTCGACCCATCGAGTGAAGTAATCGGCTACCGTCAGAATATATTTGTGTTGCAAAGACGAATTTGGCTTTATTTCTCCAATGATATCCATTCCCCATTGCTCAAATGGTTATGTTATCCTCACAGGCTTTAATGGTCCTGCTGCTTTAGCTTGTCTTCCACCACACCTTTGGCAGATGTCTCACTTTCTAACATGGGCATGTGCATCCTTGAACAGTGTGGGCCAATAGTATCCGGCTCTGAGAATTTTATGGGTTGTTGTATCTCCAGAAAAATTCCCTCCAGCAGGCCCATCATGTAACTCTATCATGACCTTCATCGCATCTTCTTTCTCTAAGCATCTAAGAAGAACTCCATCATAATTCTTCCTGAATAATATTCCTTCAACAATCTAATATGAGGCTGATTTAAGACATAGTGCTCTTCTTTGCTTAGAATTCCAATGTTCTGGTAACAATCCCTCCTGAAGGTAATGCACAAGGTCTCGATACTATGAGTCTGGAGCTATGAAAAGAGGACATACATCCATCAAACGTAACTCAGCTTCATCTTCCTAACTATTTTCTTCATTGTCTTTACTTTCAGTCATTAGTTTGCATAATCCTTGCCCTTTAACTATGGAGGCTGGCTTGAATTTGAGGTCATACTCCTGTAAAGTTGTTACCCAGTTGCCTCTTCTTTCTCCTAATTCTTTTTGTACGAACAGAGACCTCACAGCTGAGTGTGGAACTATCACCTTTGTCCGGTTCTTAAGTATATAAGGTCTGAATTGTTTTACCGCTTTGAAGACTATGTAAGCCTATTTATCTACAGCTGGGTAATTCAAATCAGTTCCCTGTAGACGAGTGCTCATAAATTATATGGGGAACTCATCTCCCCCGTCTTCCTTCTGGGTAAGCATCGCTGCTAGTGAATCGTCAGATGTGAAAGTGTACAAAATAAAATCTTTCTCAAAATCCGGACTTTTGAGGGATGGTGTGTGCACAATAGATGTCTTTATTTTACTAAATGCATTCTTCTCTACATCATTCCACTTGAATTGTACACTTTGCTTTACCATTTGCTACAAAGGTTTAACAATTTGAGCGAAATCTGGCATAAACCTTCGCACAAAATTTATTGTCCCCATAAATGATTGCATGCCTTTTTTATTATGGGGTAAGGGAATATGTTCGATAGCTTTGATCCTCTTTGGGTCTATGGAGATCCCCTTCTTAGAAACCACGTGACCCAATAACTTACCTTCGGTAACAGCAAACACACACTTCTTGGGGTTTAATGAGATACCATATTTTCGGCAGCATCCAAAAATCTGTTTTAGATGGAATGCGTGTTCTTCCCTTTTTTTTTAGAATATTGTGATGTCATCGAGGTATACTACAACACTGCGGCAAATCAGACCATGGAAAGCTATGTTCATAGCCCTCTGGAAAGTAGCTCCAGCGTTTACGAGTCCAAAGGGAATCCTTCTGTAAGAAAAAGTCCCCCATCTGGTTCTGAATGTAGTTTTAAGTCTGTCTTCTTCAGCTACTAACACTTGATTGTAACCAAAGAATCCATCTAATAAAGAAAATAACTTAGAACCCTAAACCATTTGCAATATATGTTCCATGGGTGGGATAGGATAATTATCTTTATCAGAAGCACGATTTAGATTTATGAAATCCACACATAGTCTAATTTCTCCAGATTTCTTTCTTACTGGTACCAGATTTGAAACCCATTCCGAGTGTCTAACTTTGAACAAAATTTTAGCATCCAACAACTTCTTTACTTAATTCTGAATTAAAGGCTCCAGTTTTGGATGCATTTTCCTTAAAGGCTGTTGATAGGGCTTGACCCCATATTTGATGGGGATAACATGTTGAATAATATTGGTGTCATATGTCTTCAAATATTCATATGTCCAAGAAAAAACATCTTTGTATTGTTTGAATAGACTAATGAACTTATTTATTTCACCTGGAGAGCAACGCTTTCCCAAATTCACATATTTAGGCTCAATTTAGTCCCTAAATTAATCAACTCGAACTGTAGAGACGAGCTATGAGTCTTCACATTTACTGCCCTTCTGAATTTATCGTTTAGATCAAACATCCGCTCTAAAGTCCTTACTCCTTTAGGAATAAAATTATCAAATTTTAGCGTGGCTTGATGTTCTTCATCATCAATGATTTCCCCTTTGAAGGTCTCGTCATTTGTTAAACATTCTAGAATCTGTTGATCATCATCAAAAGCCTGTAAATTGGTAATCATATCTAGAATCGAAGGCCTGAAAAGCAATTTAATAGAACACCGGTTATTAGAGGGCACAAGCCTCGTAGCTGAGGTGGCCAACAGGTCAGATGCTGCATTCTTAAGTCTAGGAATCGATACAATATTAAATGCATGAAAACATTTAATCAAATCCCATACTTCATTTTTATAATATTTCAAATGATGGGGATGCAATGTATTTGATTTCAAATCTGTTTTACAATTATTTCAAAATTCCCATACACTTTCAGATTTTCTACCTTTAATTCAATTGCTTTTCTTAGTCCCTGAACTAATGCTTCATATTCAGCTATGTTATTGGTGCATTCAAACTCTAACCTACATGAAAGATTTTTTTTTTCTTAGGATCAATCAGGACACAACCAACTCCTAACCCTTCCAACATTTTAGACCCGTAAAAAAAAAGCGTCCAAAAATTGCCTATCACTACTATACATGAATCAATGTCTACATCTACAGCTAAGTCTACTATTTTACAATCAATTTCATCAGCCTGTGAAATCGAAGGAGATCAGGCTGAGTATCTGATGTATCACTCACTTCTTGCACTTGATAGTTTCCCGGTTCTAGCTCAATGAAGTAATTTCCCAAAATAGAATTCACTGGTTCATTTTTACCTTCGAACTGAGTGACATTGTGTTTCATGTGGGGTTCTCTTAAAACTTTAATTTGATTTGGGCTTCATTTATAAGGTAGCCATAGATGTGACCAGTCTGAAGCAAAATATCCACTCAGCTTTGTCGGCCAATCTCTGCTCAAAACAAGTCCATAAGCCTCATGTATGTCTGCTACTACAATATCAATGAATTGACATACCTTATCATTTGAAGATAAGCGAATGAGAACATCCTCCATTTCCCCAATTACATTCACATTCGTTCTATCCAACTGAATGACCTTCCAGGTAGATGGTTTAGGTTGTCCATTTATCTTTTTGCAGATCGACAGCGGCATAACATTTACTGATGCCCCCGAGTCTACTAGACAGTTGTGCACGTTGTGGTTGAAAATTTCAAAATTAAGGAGAAAAGGTGGAGTCTTGCACTTAGTCTTACCTCCCACACTTCACCAATTTATTCTTCTTGGGGCTGATTGTCAGTGGGAAGCTTCCCCTTTGATATTTCAAGTGCTTTCAATAACTTTTCTTTCTGCTGCGGCACATTAGACATCTCAAATAATGAGATATTTGCCCTTACCCTTTTGATATCCTCCACAATGTCATAATCCATCTTATGTTCTGTGAGATTCATTTTAACATTATTGATCTTCTCTTCAATGGGCTTGGTAGGCATGTTGATCTATTTCGGATTTTTACTGGTAATGGTAAATTCTGGAATTTTATTAGCTGAGGTGTTTTTTGAAATTTCTTTACATTCTTTTGAAGTCTCTTAATCTTTGGGAGCATAAGACTGTTTTATTTAACCAACCCTTGGCTTCTCGTCGTCATATCCGTTTCCAAGATATCTTCATGTCTTGGATCCTTTTCTTCTTCAGTATCAAACAACGATACACAGTCCCATTAAACCATGGCATCATCCTCTTGTTTTTCTATTAATTTATTGTTATCTTTTCCCTCTTCATCATTATCCTCAGTTAATTTGGAATCCAACAGCTAATTCATCACCAACGTCATTGAATTTATCCATTGAGGACAATTCTTTTCAGAATGGGGTTGTTGGTGAAAAGTGCAAAAGTTATCCATCCCAACCTCTGTTAGGTTCATCAATGCAGGACTGTGCGGAGGGGGTTGGGATTGATTGGTATCCTCCTTTTTCTTGTAATAAGGCTTATAAAACTTCTGGGCTTCCTTTTCCTTTTACAAGTCTATTATTTTGTTAGAGAGCTTCTGCATCATCTTTGACATTCCTTCGAAATCATGTGATTGTTCCTCTTTAGTCATAGTAAATAACAAAGCTTTCCTCCCAACATTTTTTTCTCCGGACTGCTCAAGATAATCTTTGATGCTTTCCTTTTCAGCCTCTACTCTCTCCACTTCTTCGTAAGTATCTGCTAGCGTATTTTTGGCTTTCATTTTGGAAAGCATGGCCAAATCAGGCCCTAGAGCTGAAGTATAATACTCAATCATAACTTTATCCGAGGGTTTGTCAGTTTCAGAAAAATTCTTAAGATAAGCTACAAATCTTTGGGTAAAACTATGCACCTTCTCTTTTCTTTCTTTCTTTAAAGAACACAGTCCTTTCATGAGAGCCCAATGAGTTTTTTGGGTTACATATTTACTTCTGAAAATCCTTTCAAAGGTATCCCAATCTAGGATAGAGTTTGCCGGAAAACCAAACTACCATGATGCTGCTGCTCCTTTAAGGGTATGCAGAAAAAGTCTACAAACTACATCCTCATGTTCCCCATCCCTTTATCCTTATATTTCCAAATAGAAACTTTGCAAATGGTCATATACTAAAACCTTCTCATTTGGATCAAACTTGGGTAGCATCTTCTCAAAATATTGAGGTAAGTCATGCAACGGAGGCGTTAAGTTCAGGGGTGATCTGGCTTTCCAAGCAGGTGGTGGATTTGGTGGTTTAAGTGGTTGATTTTAATTTACGCATACCATGATTCTGGGTGGAGAGTGAGGAGGTGAGAGAACAGGAGTATGCACAGGAGAACAGTAAGGTGTGTTTGGGCCTCCTTGATTTAAAGGATGAACAACTTCCTGTAAGGATACTTCTACTAACTCTTCCAAATCTCCAACCAGCACTGAATCTTCCAAGATGGGACGGTCTTTCTTCTTGTATTCTCTTCAAGGTAAATCAGGGAGTGGGTAATCCTCAAATACTCTTTACATAGGCCAGTGTGTTTCTTCTCAGATCATTAACTACTTGGTTGTCCTCAGAAAACAAATGTTCTCTATTCTCTTCAGTATTTGGACCAGGAAATAAACTATTTTCAAAACTATCACTGGTGGAGTAACTTCGAGGAAATGGATTTCACCGGCTATCCATGCACTAGTGGACCTCCTTCTAGCACCAGGAAATATTGAGGCCTGGAAATTCACAAGAAACAATAGCAAGGGATTCTCCCCAGTCAACGTTCCCAACTAGCCCGTTACTATTTGGTATGGGGAATCCATCTGGTTTGTGGTTCGGCTACCATAGGTCAAGTAACAAAAATAAAGGGTTTTACCGATTGTGGCCCAGTCCACCATGTATATTTTTGTATTTTTTAACTTTAAGTATGATGTGCAAGTGCCTATCTAACATGCAGGTTGATAAAGAATACAAGGAGCGGTCACAATGTGATGCGCAGGTTCTTACCTCTCGTCTTAGACTCTCTTGCATCTAAATCGCACACAATTGAAAAACAAGAGTAACTAAGCTATCCCTAGGGAGCATAATTATCAATCAATGAGTAATGTATTACTGCTCATATGTTAAGATAAATCATAGATAGTTGTTGCTAGAATCAAAACACATAAACATGAATAGAGATGTGCACAACAAGATAGTTTTTTGTCTATTAAAACATCCATTAATCATAGTGGAAATTATCATAAAATAAACCAGAGAACATTCTTCCAAGAACATAGGTTCATAAAGTTAGAACGATATCACAGTTAATGAAAAAAATCTGAAAACGAAATAGTTCCCCTTCAACATTGTTCATTTCACCACATTTTAACATTCCACACAGCACTTTCTCCAATAGGAAAATTGTAATTTTATTATTGCAAAATGAAATAGTTCCTCTTATAACAAGTATTTCACAAGTCTCACTCGGAAAAATCCCTTCCTCCCACTAGCTTTCGTATATTTATACAAGAACTAGCTCTCCCCCTTTGGGTTTCCCCCCAACTGTTTTAATCTCAATAGTTTTGTCATTTTGTGAATGCTCATGATTCAAACGTTACGTTCAAGATAAATTTTTTGAAATGGGGCCATATTGGTAACTGATGAAATGCCCAAGCCTAATCCTTTTCTCTTAATGATTACGTTCTAAAATTCCTTGGTCCCTCTGAGACTTTGTTGGTCTCAGACCTTCGTTATTTTATTTTCCTCGAGGAACAAACTTTGCGACTCTATGCTTTGGCATGCTTTTTCCTCTAGCTACATATCCTTCATCGCAATGGTCTTCAAATGGATCTGATAAAATTTCCTATGTCCTTCTGCGATCAAACAAAAACTCATCATTTATCCAGACCATTTTCAATAAACATAAACCATAATACAAATAAAATGAGAAAGAAAAACCAGGACTGCGTTTTCACGTGAAAATATCAACTTGATAAAAACAAAGCACAACTGTCATTCATGAATCAAGATACATTCTCTTAACAATGGCAGGAAAATGATCAAGAGACGGGCGTATAACAATCCCCATCGGTGAATCAGAAAACTTGACATCGGTCGGTTAGTTCACTGGAACACCGCAACGGCGGGTGACCCATAGTCTAGGGGCTCCAGAGCACAAACCAAAATTCACCATGATAAAAAGTCGGAGTTCCAAACTACTAAAGCATCGGATGGTTAGTGCACTACATAGCCGCAATGACGGAATTTATACGGTCAAGAAAATCCACCGACTAGTCAACATCGGAGAAAAATATGACTAGTCAACATCGGAGAAAAATAGAACAGGACATCAGCGAAAGGGAAAGCAGTCCGACAGACAGTTTGTCTACTATGGGGCCTCAACAACAGGACACAATCAGCCCTCAACCTCCAATCAGAGTCACAACACCTTCCGAAACAATCCAAACCAATATTTTTTTTAAACAATAAAACGCGGGATTGGGGAAAGATCATCGGCGCAATCTCTAATTGACTTCTGAAAACAAATGGCAACTAAATATCCCACTTTAAACCTTGGCCAAACTTTGACAACAATGAAACAACATAAAACTTGCTAAGTTATACATTTGCAAAACCAAACAAATTCTGAAAAACAAGTAAAAGCTGGCCTGAAACAATCCAAATGAGTAGCAGAGTAGAGACAAAATGGTCTTCAACAAAATAAACAAGGAGGGTCCAAAATTTTTAGAAATTTGGGAATCGTTGCAGCTGCAATAGGATCATATGGGCCAGTTTCACCTACAAATCAGAGTTACTTGGCTAGTGACCCTGACACTGTTGGAAGTAACTCACAAGTTTCCACTGAAACGGTTGGAGAGCAGTTGAAATTTTTTGTTAAGTAAACTTAACTTTTACCTTCGACAAATTGGAGTAACTTGGCTAGTGTCACAGACAACGTCGGAATAAACTTACAAGCTTCCCCTGAAACAGTCAAAGGATCTTGGATTATGTCATCGATGGATCAACAAAAAGTTTTCACACTTATCGTTTCACCGTAAATGATCTAGATCTACCGACACTGTGAGAAGTAACTCACGAGATTCCTTTGAAACGGTCGGAGGGTGTTGGCATTTGTTGCCGATGGAAAAGAGTGTCGTTGAAACCATCAAATTTGCATGTAGTCTAATAGAATCCCTATATCATCGGAGGTGTTCATAGAGTATCTCCGATACAATTGGCGTGACTGGATATTTGTTGTCGATATGGTTGGAGAAAATTCCTGTGATTTGATGGATGATATATTTTTCCTGCGAGTTACTTTTAAATTTTGTTTATGGATTTTATACTTGTGGTTGTCAATGATTTCTTGAATATAGTTTATATATGACATCATTCTACAATTAGATCTGTATTTTTTTATTATCTAATCTCTTAATTGGCCCGTGATTGGATTTGTCTCTCTGATCTTGCTGCAATTTTCCATTTGGGTGTTGATCTCTGAATGGTGTCCATGTGTTTGGTCATAGATTTGTTCAGTTGTTTTCCTTATATGAGTTTCAATGTTGTGCTAATATCGTTATAAAAGGCTGAGTTCTCAAATGCTACATTAATTGTTCGATTATAAAAATGCATATGATCCATTGTATGCATGGGTACTTGGTTGGTTGTTAATTACACTTCTTGAAGGTAAAAGTTGTATACATTATAGGTAAATATGAGGGGAATTGATAATTAATAGTAGAACATTTTTGGAATTGATTATTAGAGTTAAAAACCACTTATGGGTAAGTGGCGAGTTTAGTCTTATTGACTTGGTATGAGTATATGATTATATCGAAAACTAAGAGAAATACTTGTATGACTAAAATTTTCACCTTATGACTATGTTATGAAATGTTGAATTAACAAATTGTTTTAGATACTATTATTATTTCTATGACTTTATGAAAAACGATAACTTGTTAGTTGAGTTTTAACCAACGAAGCTACTTTGGAATTTGTGTAATGATGATAGAGGTATGTACTTTTACGATTGTACATATAAATCAAGTAAAAAGAATGTCAGACATGTTAAAAGTGCACAGGTATAAATACTAATATTATATCACTTGTTATGCAAGTAATGGGGTGATTCAAAACATTATATGGCACCTATGAATTATACTTAGGAAAGAAATCGATTTCCTATGGCTATTGAATAAAATATAACATAGAAAGTTGATTGAAATCATTCATCGGTGGGAGTCGTTACATGAAATATTGATTTTTATACAATTTGATAGTGTGATTAACTACTCATGGATAAGTGTAGGGATCATGGACTTGGTTATGGAAATAATATAGAGCCATGATGGGAACCAAAGTTCCATGAATGTAAGCAACCAGATGATATGAGATACATTTGGTACATGTGAAACTAAAAAGAAGAATGTACAGGATGTATATGTTTGTACATGAGGTACATATTTGTACAGGAGATACATGTTTCCCCTCGGCCAGCTAAGCACCAATATGCAACCTATGGGGATGCATAGGTGTAAGATTCCTGGTTAGACTTCTTTCTGTAAGAATTTATGCTGTAAGAGAATCTTATGAGAGTAGGGGCTCCATGAATAACCTCCAGGTATCATGGTGTTTGGGAAAGGAAGCGCTTGAGATCGGTGAAGCACCCTTAATAACACAGGTAGGAGATACGATTATTGAAATATTGGACAATATTGAGAGGGGGGGGTGATTCAGTATTGTTAACTTTTAACAATTTAAACCATTTTTAATTTAATATTTAACACATAAGATCAAACTGAACACAAAAAAAAAATTATCGTAGAATCCCAATTGGGTAAACCACCAATACTTCCTATTACTGCAAATATTTATTTACAAATAGTTTGTGTCTGCTACTACAGACAACTATGTTACTACACCCTATTTATCAACAACTATTGGAAGGACGCTATGACCCCCTAGTTTATCAGCTATTGCTGAAAGGATGCTACAACACCCTGTTTACCAGCTTCAACTGGAAGGAACATACAACCCCCTCTAGGCTTTTTTCCTTCCCTAGGTCCACCCTACAACCCTAATATGATAATTTAGTATTCCAGATCTTCAACTATTAGATGTCACTGGTTTACTTTGGTCTTTTTTTTCTTCTACTGCTGCATGGATCTAGCTCACATAGACACTTTAATTTTTAATTCATGCATATGATTTTATATCTTTTATTGGTAACAACATTCATCAAATTATCATGTCTCTTCATCATCAAACACATTCCTTCATAAAAAATGCCTCTTCATTCTAGACAAACACACCTTTTCAAACAATCATTCTCTTTCAATGATTGCACCTATTCAAATATCTGAGTTTGATATTCACTTTGTTTCTTACTGTTTTAATTAATTAATTAATTAAATTCTCATTGGACATCTACTAAGATTGTTGGCTTCATCCTTTGACAACCACACCTTTTCAATTCTCTGTTTATAACTGATATTTAGTTAATTAAATTAGCGTTTTGTATTTATTACATATTTTAATTAATTTATTAATTAAACCTTCTCGATCTTCTCATCTCAAGGACTTATAAAACTTCCTCCACTCTTCTTTACCTACATGTATGCCCCTCCCACATAACATGGGCTTTCTCACTTCACTGGCCTGCGGTCTTAATTACTTTATTGGCCTACAGGATTCTCCTCTTTCACATGTGGGATATAATCCCTTGTCGATATTTAACAAAACCCTTACATATTGCAACACTGTCACCTTTTCTCGGCGTATTTGTGCATCGATCGACCATTTTGACGAAGAAAATATTAGTTGAACTGAACTTTGCATTCAATAAGACTCCAACAAACATTCACTGATCTATTCGATTGTTTCAGCGGTGACTCGTGAGTTACTCCCGACCATGTCGGTGAGTTTCGTTAAGTTGTGCCGAAATGGTGCTTTACAAAAATTCTTTTTCCCAAGATGACTATGTCCAAAATACTGGCTAAGTTCCTTCGATACATCAAATAAATTGGCCAAGTTACCCTGATATGTCGGTGGTAAAACATTAGTTTTAACTTAGAAAAAAATTCTTTGTCATCAATGACAACCATACTCAAAAGTCACATCATCACTTCCTTTGACATTAATGAACTTCTTTGACATCAATGAAAACTAAACTCAACATTCTCCCCCTTTTGCATTGATGGAAATAACTCATTAATTTCCTCCCCCTTTGACATTAATGACAAAGAATTCCTTCTGACACCTCCCCCTAACAACATATGTCTCCCCGAGTTTATGCCTTTACTTCAACAATTATTTGTAAAAAGATTACTCACAATCTCCATCTAAGATGCTCAAAATCCTCCTTGGGTAGTGGCTTAGTAAAAACATCAACAATTTGTTCTTTTGTGTCAACATACTTTAGCTTAACAGTCTTTTGTGATAATTTCTCTCTTAGGAAGTGATACTTTATTTGTATATGCTTTGTCCTAGAGTGCATGATAGGCTTTTTTCACATATTTATGGCACTGGTATTATCACAATTTATTACTATTGGGTGCTCATACTTACCAAGTAAGTCTTAGTGTCTGCTTCATTCAAATGACGTGAGTGCAACATTCTGCAACAACAATGTATTTGGATTCGACTCTCGAGAGCAATATAGAGGATTATTTTTTTCTTGACCAAGATACCAAACAATTTCCCAAGAATAATGCTGCTCCACTAGTGCTTTTTCAATCATCAACACTTCTAGCCCAATCTGGATCGGTAAATGATTTCAAGATGAAGTATTGAATTTTTGGGTATCACAATCCATGCTCCATAGTACCTTTCAAATATTTGAAGATTATTTTTACTACTGTTAAATATATATCTTTGGGGATTGACTGGAACCTAGCAACCAAACCTACAACTTGCATTACATCTATTCTTGTAGCTGCCAAATATAGTAGGATTCCTATCATGGATCTATACATGGTATGATCCACTTCCAAAGACTCATCGTTCTTACTTAAGTTACAACTTGTGATCATAGGAGTACTAACAGGCTTAGAATCTTCCATCTTAAATATTTTATGCATTTATTTAATGTACTTGGTTTGAGAGATAAAAATTCATTTGTCTGTTTGATAAACTTGTAATCCTAAGAAGAATGTTAGTTCACCCAACATTGACATTTCAAATTTCTTCTTTATTTCAGAATAAAGTTTACACTCAGTATTTGTAAATTGCTTCCGAATATGATGTCATCTACATAAAAAAACAATAGTCATATGTTCATCTTCGATTTTTAAGTAGATATTCCTTTCAGTGGCCCCTCCCTTAAACCCTTGTTGCTTTAAGTAGTTGTCCATCCTTCAAAACCACACCCTTGGATATTGTTTGAGGGAATAGAGTTCATTTTTTCAATTTACAAACATGGTCTCTGTTTTCTAATAACAGAAAACCTTTAGGTTGTTCAATATAAACATGTTATTCTATTTTTCCATTCATAAATGCAGAATTGACATCCATTTGATATACTTTAAATTTTTTATAGCATGAAAGTCCTAAAAACATTCTGATTGTTTCAAGTCTTGCTGCATGGGCATAAGTTTCCTTAAAATCAATCCCTTCCATCTAAGCATACCCTTTACATAGTAATATTGCTTTGTTCCTTATCATTTTTCCATCTTGATTGAACTTGTTCTTAAACACCCATTTGGTCCCTATAATATTTTTGTCTTTGGGTCTTGGGACAAGTTCCTAGGTTTCATTTTTCTCAGTCTAATCCAATTCTTTATTCATGGCCTTGATCCATTCACCATTCTTTAGGGCTTCTATAAAATTATTAGGTTCCACTACTAAGAGTAGGGATTTTTCATTAAGTAGTATTTGTCTCCTTGTATTGACTCCAACATATTTTTCACTAATGATCTTTGTCTCAACATGATATTTTTGTACTCTTCTAGATGTATTTTTTGTATTAGATCTTGGCGAATATTCTTGAATTTCTAGTGTATCTTGCTCCTCTAATTCCTCTTCTTCATCACAAATACTTTTATCGTTTTTCAGGTATTCCTTTTCTTTATCATATGTACTTTATTCGTCATGATTTCTTATCCTTCTTGGTTTAATGTCATCTATTCTTACATATGCACTTTATATAGTCTTGTCTAATATTTTATTGTAACATCTATATGCCTTCTTAGTGGATGAATATCCTAAAAATACACCTTCATCAGTTCTTGAATCAAACTTGCCAAGATCATCCTCGTTCCTTTCAATGTAGCACTTGCTTCCAACCACTCCAAAGTTTTTGACTGAGATTTTTCTTCCATAGCATAGTTCATAAGGAGTCCTATCCTTATTCACTTTGAGTTTTTGTCTATTAAGTATATAGACAACTATGTATATTGCTTCTCTCCAATATACATTTGACAAATTTTCTTCATTAAGCATTGTTCTTATTAATTCTTGCACATGATCTAGGAACTAAGAATCAATCTCATCAAAGAATAATCAACAAATACTCATGAAATGGTGTTAATCGGAACCGGAATTGGTTTCCTCTCTATATATATAATAAACAATGAATGGTTACAATACCAATGTCAAGAAATAGCTTAACTCCATGAAGAATTCGAATACCTAAGGAGACAATTTGAATTCAGTGAGTGAGTCTGGCTTAACTAACTCTTATCCATTCAATCACACTCAATTAACCACATGACCAAAACCGTAATTGACTCACCAAACCCTAACTGAAGTTGGAGTGCAATAAATGACTGAATCTCAACTGAAGGAGATCAAACACATGTCATAGAAATCCAACCATCAAGTGCTAGTGCTCCATGACTTCAATGAACCCCGATGAGGTTAACTGAAGCTGAACTGGCCATCATAAGTTGGTGGAGGCACCTTGTTGACTCCAGATCATTAAATAATAATATATTTAATGAGATCAGGCACCTTAACTGACTGGTTGAACTTATTGTATCCACTAGTTAGCAATTAGGTGCATTAATATGACTCAGATCACCCTCAGAGTGCTCCAGTTAGACTCCTTGAATGTAGGAGAAGGATAAGTTAGCCTCCTTGACTATAGGTAGGAGTGGGTGTGACTAGATGATGGCAATTAGTGCTCCACTGATGTCAATTAATGTCAATTATACTTAGGATAGTGGTTTAACTAGGCCAATTTGACCAAAAAGAGTGTGTATGGTGGTAAATGTCTCCAACACCCCCCCTTAAGCTATACTCAGGAAGAGTTAGAAAACATAGATGCATAAAAATTCTAGGGCCCTGGAAACAAATGCCATAGGTCACCCTGTACAATAAAGTAACTGCTTAATATAACCAAGGATACGGGGAAAACCTCGTGGGAAAAATACCCCCCCTCAAACTAAGCAGTAAATCAAGAATTGGTTCTTCTATGCAGCAGCATCATGAGAATATGCATGTGAACCTCTGAATCCAAACTAAATGAATATTTCTGAAGGAATATTCCACTTTGGAAGAAAAACAATGCACTCAACTGAATCAGAAATATAAACAGCTGCACAGTGAAAAGTGGACCCATGTAGAGCAACTAAAATCATCTGAAGAAAGAGCAAAGGTTCTTGAGGATTTGAACCATGTGTGGAATACTCAAGAAACTGATATGTTTCAGCTTTTAACAGCAAACCATGAGTGGTAAAATCAGCCCCAAATCTTAGGATCAAGTGTCCAAGCGAATGCAGAATGTCTTCCTCTTTACTAGTTCTGTGAGGAGATGAGCATGTGACCAAAGGTAGAGAATCCCTATGACTCTGGAGAGTGAATGATTGATATCCATAATCTGATATAGCTTCATAAATATCTAATGATTCAAAAAATAATATATCAGCAACCTCATAAGAGGAAACTAACACCAAATCCCGATTAGCAAATTTGAAGAAGAATTGTGGTACTTGATTTTTCATACCGAAATTGGTGAGAGCAGCTACAAGCATGATTGAAAGCTCTTGGATTTTAAAATATGAACCAAATAATATCATATCAGAATTTAAATAATATCTAAATAAGTTCACAACAGATCCAAAACTATGAAATGAAATCAAATCCCCAGCAGTCGTTTTGTAGGAGACTTGCGGTACTTGTTTCTTCACACCGTTGATGAGAACAGCTACAAGCAGTACTGAAGGTTTATGAACCTGAAATTTTGAACCAAGAAATATCAAATCAGATCCAAATAATATCATATCAGATCCAACAAGGTTCATATCAGATCCAAAATTATGGTCAACCGAGATGGTGGATGCACAGTTGTCTTTTTCTTCAAAATTCTGAATTTTGGTGCATGCAATCCTGCAAGATTGTGCTGGAAGATCTAGATCATGGGGAGTGAATGTGTCACTCTTATAATCTGATATTTCTTCCAAAATATCCAATTTTTTACATATTTTCACACCAGCAGCAACATTAGAGGAAGAAAAATCAAATTTCTCTTCACTTTCAGAAGCAATTATTGGTAAATTTTGCACATAATTCAAAGGAAAATCACCGGTGAATGTTTGCATGGAAGTGCAGCATGGTTTTTTTCTTCAATATCAGAGATTCAAATGTCTTCTTATATTTCAGCAATATGAGAAGATGAGATATCAGAGATCTCATGAACTTCCGGAGCATCAGGAGAAGGAGTCACTTCATGGAGACTTTCTTCAATTCGAATTGAATGTGTAGAAGATTCTGCTTCATCTTCATCTTGAACAACTTCATCAGAGAGAGTAGAGGCTGATCATTTTGAGTGAAGAGCTCTTGTGGTGCTGGCTGTGATCTCCAAAGTACTATGTTGATCCTCATTGTGCTTGCCAAAGGTTCTGTCCAATTTTGTCCAGACTTCCTTTGGGTATTCAGTAGAAACAATAATAAGGTAGTACAAGCTAGGAGAAAGGGCCAGACATATTTCTCCAAAAGATCTATCACCATCATTTAGTTAGTCATTCTCATTCTCATAAGACTCTTTTCCAAGTCCAATAGACACCTCATAGAGACCTAATCTCTTCAGAGATGCAATCATCTTCAACTTCCATTCTGAATAGCTTGTGAATGGGGTGAGAAGAGGGATTGATGAGTCCATTCGAAGTTGTACCTGATAAAACCTGCAAATCAAAACAAAAGGGGCACCGTAAGTTTAGACAGCCTGCACATTCTAGGATTTCATCACACCCAGCATAGGCAATCAAGAAAGCTTGATCAACAAGTTCTTTAATTGGGATATTGAGTGGTAAGCCTTGGCTTCTGGTGCAGTGCTGGATTTTTGAGCTATTGCTCAAATTTCATGGAGAAATATGTCAAAAATCTTGTTTTTGAGAGATATATCTTCTTTTCCTGCTGTTTGCTCTAATACCATATTAATTCTTGCACATGATCTAGGAACTAAGAATCAATCTCATCAAAGAATAATCAACAAATACTCATGAAATGGTGTTAATCGGAACCGAAATTGGTTTCCTCTATGTATATTTAATAAAAAATGAATGGTTACAATACCAATATCAAGAAATAGCTTAACTCCATGAATAATTTGAACACCTAAGGAGACAATTCCAATTCAGTGAGTGAGTCTGGCTTAACTGACTCTTAGCCATTCAATCACACTCAGTTAACTACATGACCAAAACCCTAATTGACTCACCAAACCCTAACTAAAGTCGGAGTGCAATAAATGACTGAATCTCAACTGAAGGAGATCAAACACATTTCATAGCAAGCCAACCATCAAGTGCTAGTGCTCCATGACTTCAATGAACCCTGATGAGGTTAACTAAAGCTGAACTGACCATCAGAAGTTGGTGGAGGCGCCTTGTTGACTCCAGATCATTAAATAATAATAAATAATCATTAAATAATATATTTAATGAGAGTAAGAACCTTAACTGACCGGTTGAACTGATTGTAACCACTAGTTAGCAATTAGGTGCATTAATATCACTCAGATCACCCTCAGAGTGCTCCAGTTAGCCTCCTTGACTGTAGGAGAAGGCTAAGTTATCCTCCTTGACTATAAGTAGGAGTGGGTGTGACTAGATGATGGCAATTAATGCTCCGCTGATGTCAATTAATGTCAACTATACTTAGGATAGTGGTTTAACTAAGCCAATTTGACCAAAAAGAGTGTGTATGGTGGTAAATGTCTCCAACAGTTTTGACAACTTGTTGGAATGTTATATTCTTCCTTCCAACAACACAATTCTGTTGAGGAGTCTTTCTAGCTGAAAATTGTCTTTTAATCCCATGTATTTCAAAAAAATCATTGAAATTGTTTGAGGTAAACTCTCCCCCATTGTCTGATCTGAGACATTTGATTTTTTTATTTATCTCATTTTCAACCATTACTTTGAAGATTTTGATTTTTCTTTGAGAAATGTTACCCAAGTCATCCTTGTACAGTCATCAATGATCCGCATAAAATATTATTCTCCTTACATACTTTTAGTTCTTGTTGGTCCACAAATATTAGTGTGAACTACTTCCAGAGGATGTGAGGTCATATGTTCTTAGCGTTTGAAGCTGAATTTAGTTTTCTTCCGATTTTGACAATGTCTGCAAAGTGAGGTTAGAGGTTTCACAATTTTAGGCAATTCTCTCACAGCTTCCTTTTTAATTACCTTGACAAGATTATCAAATTTTTAAGTGTTTCATCCTACTATTCCATAACCAAATTTCATCAACCATACTCACATGGCATTGATTGTCATTTTCTAGGAGGTATACATTGTTTGAATTTCTTACAGCAGTGCCAACAATTCTTCTTGAGTCTCTTTTCCTGATTTCACATTTCTCAGAGTAAAAAATAAATATGTGCCCTTGGACACATGTTTGGCATACACTAAGGATATTAGGCTTAAGTTTTTCTAATAGTAACACATTTTTTGCTTTGATCTTACTATTGATAACAATTGTACCTTTGCCAATTATTTTAGAAGAGTTATTGTCTCCAAATTTGATTCTACCCTTATTATCTTTTAATTTTATGAACCTGGTTGGGTCACCTATCATATGTTTTGAACACCCACTATCAATATGCCACAGATATTGTATCTCTTTTGCGCATAGGGAAATCATGGATCTCTCGTTTCATTCCTTTTTCTTCCAATCCTTCTTTTGTTTTTTGTCTTGAAACTTATTTGCAACAATATTCTTTGTAGGAGTCATAAATTTACAATTTCTTTCCATATGTCCATAGTTATTACATTTGTAACACTCTACTTCATATCTTTGAAGTGTAAAGAAGTTATGATTTATTTCTTTTGGTTTGTCACTAGGTGAATTCATCTTGTATTCTTGAAAATTTCTAAGGGCTCTGCAATTTAATGCTTTGTGACCAAAGTTATTACAGGCATAACAGTGACCCAAAAATATATGTTGATGTCTTTTTGTCACTGGTGTTTTGAACACTTCATTTGTTCTATTTTTGTCATAGGAGGATGGACCATATTTCTGTTGATGTATTTGTAACTTCAGAATGTATTCACTTGTATATTTTATATATTGTATTTCATTATACCCCAATGTTCATATTCGGAGAGTCATTAATATAATAAATTCATGTAAATTCAATGAGGTTAACCCTTTGTTGTAAGTTGGGGAAATAGTCCCCACTATTGAGTTGAGGTTAACCCTCCTTGTGAATAAGAGGGGGAAAGTCCCCACAATTGTGGGGCACTATGGTTATTAGACTCTCCTAGAGATGTCGGCCCTAGTAAGTAATTGTTAAGTTGGAAACTAGTATAAATAGAGAGTGAGACTCTCTATTTGACACACACACACTCACTCAACTGGGGCGCATGTGTGAGAGAGGTCAGCTATCGGAGATCATCTTTATGTTTTTGGTTTTACTTTTGATACTGGTGCTCATTTTATCTCTGAGGAAGTTGCAGGTTTTTCTCCTTTATTGTTTCCCCGAGGAAAATTCTTTGTGTCTCTTACCACTTGTGATTATTGTTGTGCATGTTATTCTCTCATATCAGTTCCTAGATCATATTGCTTAAATGATAAAAATCTAACATGGTATCATAGCTAACCTAAGAAGAAGAAACTGTGTAGCTATAGAATCTAGGGATTCTTACTTTTTGGGTCTCTCTCCATATATCATCAGCAAAAGGAGGCTAGGCTGACTCTCCATTGAAGGGCGCATCTTTATGTCGAAGCAGAATTTGATTCTGGACATTTTCGATTTTTGCTGCGAGAGATTAGGGATTTTTACAGAAGAGGAATTTTTAAGTGAGTCAAGCATAGGATTTCCCTCCTCTTCAAAATCAAAGTTTAGATAGCAAGGTCGATTTTTTTGGTTGAGTAAAACTCTGAGAAAGTCAAACCCTAGTTTGACCCGGGCCTGAAAAATCCTAAATTACTAAAACTGGTAGTTTTGGTACATTGACTATATCATAAGATTGAATAATTCTTAGCGGATGAAATATTCATAGACTGAAGATAAAATCCTGATGTACCATGTGTAAAAATTTCAAACTCAAAGTTTCTATATTTTGGGAGATATGATTCCTCCAAATCAGGGTTAAGCCTCTTCCAGGATTCATCCCTAAACAAGACACCTAGGGATAATTGCTATATCTCAGGATATGAAGGTCCAAATGAAATTTTTCAAGATGTTCTGGATAAGGAATAGAATTTAATTTCTGTGGTAATCATTTTAGGACCTGATGATTAAAAAAGGACACGTGGAATTCCATACAAGTTAGCTATGTTGAACAGTCCTGAAATAAGTCATCTTGGGAAAAGTATCAGAAGTACCAATTTGTGAAACCAATTCTTCTAAAACCTATGTTGTTGGAAAGAGGACGAAAGTGGATACCTCAGTATGAAAATTTATACACAGAGGAGAAATAATTTTGGAGATACCACAGAAACCATATCAGGAATGTTTGCAGAAGAAATTGGAAAACTAGGGCTTCCTGTTCCAGGAGCTTCCGTCCACTATTTTCAGAAAAGGAGCACATTGGAAAACTTTCCTTGAAGATGTCTATCTTTCTATCCAATCAGAAGTTTGAAATTCCAAGTTTTGAAATTTAGGGTTTCTCTTACAAACCCTAGATCAACTAGCTCCCGAACCAGTACGAACACCTCAAATCGCTAAGATCTAATCTTTTGCTATTCATAATCAAGGTTCTCATTTCAAATTGACTAGTCACACTAGCTTGATGACAAGCTTGGTGAAGCTGACAACTTCCAAGCATGGAAGTATAAGTTTTCACTGGTTCTTGAAGAAAACGAATTGGACACCTACATAAGTAAAGAGGTTCTAGTTCCATAGGGAGATGAGGCTAAAGACTAACATAAGAAGAACTTGGTTAAGGCAAAGAAAATCATTGTTGATTCAATCAAGTGTCACCTTACACCACAAGTGTCTTCCCTAAATACACCTAAAGATATTTTTGATTCCTTGACCAAGCTAATTGAAGAGAAGAACATAAATCGGAAGATGACTTTGAGAAACCAGTTGAAGAATGTGAAGATCCATAATGCAGAGACCATACAGTCATTCTTTACAAGGGTCTCTCAAATAAAAGAACAATTTGAAGCAGTAGAAGAAGTGGAGACTGCATAAATTGTATGTCCTCCTAGGATCTTGGGATTCATTCATTTGAGGAATGTATGCCAGAAGGAAGTGATTACCTTCAATAGACTCTGGGAAGAGTGAACATAAGAAGAATATCGACTCATAATAAGAGAAGAGAAGATGGGAGCAACTAAAGATCAAGCTCTCACAATTCAAAGAAGATCCCTCAAGCAATGAGGAATATGAAGAACTCAATTCTTGAAGAATCTATTATCCATCTTAGCATTTGGATAAGCAATAATGTTGTTATGAATGAAGAATATGATGAAGCTGGAGGCTAAAGAAGGAGTCTACCCATGAAACGAATAAAGATATGTATTCAATTGTCATTTCATGATATTGTTTTGTTATGCATTTGTTGATATTCAGTTGATGTGTTATGCATGATAGAATGTTTGCATAAATGACAGTATACTACTAATATGCATGTGATGGGTAAGTAGCCCATGGTGCTATACAACTCCCCATTTCTACTTATCTAGAATGAAACCTCTTTGCTGACATATTGGATTAGTGCATAATCTCAATGATGTCATGGTAGAGATGGAAGGAATCTACAAAGTTTCTTTCAGATATGGATGAATGTTGTATTGGCTAAAATAGTTGCATGATTTTATCTTTATGCATAAGAATTTTCCATTATGAATATGTCTTATGAAATGTTTCTAACCATACAACTAATGCATTTGACTTGTAGGAAATATCACGTACAATCACCTACAAAAAAGAAGGATGAGGCTTGTTCCAAAGAACAAGTGATGACATTTCAAGAAATAATCCAAAATGAAGAATAATATGATGATACTTTCAAAGAAAGAAGAGATCTCAAACACAATGCAGTTATGTAACACTGTTGAGCGACACTATTTATGCAGAACCTTCCAGCTATGAAGAAGTAGCCAAGAAGAAAGGGAAGGAGAGTACCGGTTCAATAAGAATGATGTCTAGGATGTGGTATCGAGACCTGGAGGGAAGTCCATACTGGATCTGCAAGATCTAACATGCAGTAGATGGAAACATCATGGAATACAAGGAAAGATTCGTAGCATGAGGCTTCTCATAGAAAGAAGGCATAGACTATGAAGAGACATTTGAAGCCACTGGAAGTTAAGACACATGACAGGTAGATTCATGTGTGCAAATTAAAGAAGGCCTTGTACAAGCTCGGAAGGCACCCATGGGATAACACATACTTGAGGAGCTTGAAGATCACCTAGAGTGATGAATATCTAAAAAATTTCTACAAGGTTGAAGATGAAAGCCTATAGAGGATGACAAGCTCACAGATGGGTGCGAGAATAAATTTTTCAAGAAAGAGAATCTTAGTATCTAGTGACCCTATATGGATACATCAAATATCAGTAGCAGAGGAAGCTACTTGTCACTCCAGTACAAAATGTTTCAATACATAGAGTATGAAGGGAGGATGGAGAATGATGCTCCACTTTAGAGGGAGTGACTGTAGAAGATCCTGAGATTTGACATGATACGACAGGATGGATAGCTTACTAATGGATCTAGGATTTATTGAGAGTAAAGTGGATTCCAAACTTTACTTCAAGGTTGAAGGTGTAAGACCAGTGATTCTCCTGTTATATTTCAATGGCTTGTTTCTGACAAGAAAAGAGGAACTCATTAGAGATGCAAGAAGGAGACTTTCTACCGAGTTTGAGGTGACGGAATTGGATATGATGCACTACTTTCTAGTTATGGAGGTGTGGTAGAATGAAGATGGAATCTCCCTGGGACAAGGGAAGTATGCAGTAGAGATCCTGAAGAGGTTCGGGATGATGGGCTACAAGGCCATGACCACACATATTGCATTGAACCTGAAGCTATTGAGTGATGTTTCATTAGAGTTAGTTGATGCCATGATGTATCTTCAGATGATTAGGTCCTTGATGTACCTTACGAATACAAGACCAGATAATTGCTTTGCTATGAACACATTGAGTCAATTCTTGACGGATCCGAGACATGTTTACCTGATGGTTGCAAAGTATATTCTAAGGTACCTAAAGGGTACAGTTGATTATGGGATCAAATATAAGGCAAATCAGAAGATTAAACTGAAAGGTTATGTTGATTCAAATTAGGCAGGAAGGGCCATTGATAGGAAAAGCACTTCGAGATGTTGCTTCAGTATGTGATCGAGTATGATCTCGTGGTTTAGCAAGAATCAATCCTACGTGGCACTAAGTACAACTGAAGCAGAGTATGTCGCAGCTTATTAAGATAGTTGTGAGGCAGTGTGGCTAAGGAAGCTACTATCTAATTTGTTTGATATTTAATTGGATGCTACTTGTATATATTGTGACAACTAGAGTTGTGGGAAGTTTTAAAAGAACCTGGTTTTCCATGACAAGTCAAAGCATATCAAGATCAAATATCACTACATCAGGGATATGGTGCAGAGAGGAGTAGTGACGCTCCAGTATGTTGCGACGGACGATTTGATAGATGATGTGTTGACCAAACCATTAGCCAGAGTAAATTTTGAGTATTCCAAGGAGAATCTTGGTTTTCTCTAGATTGAGGTTCCTTCCAAGGGGAAGCGATGAGTCCGTGAGCCCTTCAGACATGGTTGTGGGATGTGTTACTCCCATGGTCAAATGTAAGTGCAGATCCCTTTTGACATGGTTGCGAGATGTGTTCCTCCCATGGTCAGATTTAAGTGTACAACCTTTTTGATATGCTTGCAGGATGTGTTCCTACCATGGTCAGATGTAAGTGTACAGCCCTTTTGACATGGTTGCAGGATGTGTTCCTCCCATGTTTAGATGTAAGTGCAGAGCCCTTTTGACATGGTTACGCCTCCCATGGTTAGATATAAGCGATGATCCTTTCAGACATAGTTGCGGGATGTGTTCCTCCCATGGCTGGATATAAGTGCTCAGTATTTCCAACATGGTTGTAGGATGTGTTCCTCCTATGGTTAGATATAAGTGTTGAGCCTTTCTGATATGGTTGCGGGATGTGTTCCTCCTGTGATAGGATATAAGTGCAGGGAGATTCTTACATGGTTGCGAGATGTGTTCCTCCCATGGTCATATGTGAGTGGTGGGCCTTTATGACATGGTTGTAGGATGTGTTCCTCCCATGGTCAGATGTGAGTTTTGGGTGGGCCTTTCTTACATGGTTGCGGGATGTGTTCCTCCCATGGTCAGATATAAGTGCTCAAGAAGATGAAGACCTATGTGTAGGCTAGGCCTACAACCAGCATGAAAAAGGGCCAGCTCTGTAGAAATTCCTATGACGAGTAGAATTGAGAGATAGTACCAGTTGATTGAGATAGCAAAGTAGTGATGATGATCCAGTGATGATCCAGCTTTGATGATGATCCAGTGATGATCCAGCTTTGATGATGATCCAGTGATGATTCAGTTTTGATTATGATACAGTGATGATCCAACTTTGATGATGATCCAATGATGATCCAACTTTGATGAGGATCTAGTGATGATCCAGCTTTGATCTAGCTTTAATGATAATCCAGAGAAGAAGACTTGTGCTGATGAATTGTCTCAAGAGAATACGTTCCTAGTTAAGAGGGAGTGTTTATGTATTTGTAACTTTGGAATGTATTCACTTGTATATTTTATATATTGTATTTCATTATACCCCGATGTTCCTATCGGGAGATTCATTAATATAATAAAGTCATGTAAAGTAAATGAGGTTAAACCTCTGTTGTAAGTTGGAGAAATAGTCCCCACAATTGAGTTGAGGTTAACCCTCCTTGTTAATCAAAGGGGAAAATTCCCCAGAGTTGTGGGGCACTATGGTTAGTAGACTCTCCTAGAGATGTCATCCCGGGTAAGTAATTGTCAAGTCAGAAACTAGTATAAATAGAGAGTGAGGCTCTCTACTTGACACACACACACTCACTCAACTGGGGCACATGAGTGAGATAAGAAGTGCTAGCACAAGTGAGAGAGATCATTTGTAGGAGATCATCTTTATGTTTTCAAGTTTTACTTTTGCTACTGGTGCTCATTCTATCTCTGAGGAAGTTGCGGGGTTTTCTCCTTTATGGTTTCCTCAAGGAAAATTCTTTGTGTCTCTTGTCACTTGTGATTATTGTTGTGCATGTTAAATTCTCAGATAAGATTTAAGATCATATTGCTTAAATGATAAAAATCTAACAATTTCTTACTTTCTTCCTTTTTCATGAGACTTTTTAGTACATCAACATAGATTCTTTTATTTCCATCTTGGTCAGTGAAAGAGTAATATTCTAGCTACTTTTCTTTGTCATATCATAGACAAGATTTATCACTTGATGGTCTTTCGCTACTTAGGATATCATCTAAGACCTTTGATTTGTTCTCAAACTTTGATTTAATAGCTTCTTCATCAAGCATTTTCCTAAGTTACATGATCTCTTATTCAAAGCTTTTAGAATCTTGTGTTCTTCTTTTGAGCTAAACTTTTAGGTCCTCTTCAATCTTTTTGGCATCAAGGAGTTGTGTTTCCAGCTCATTAATGACAGGGTTTAATTGCATGGTCTTTATCTTGCATTTTACAATTTCTTCAAGAGCACTAATGATTTCGGCTTTTAAGTCTACTTTACCTTCCTCATTTGATTCACCATTATGAGCTTGAGTATCAATTACCAGGAATAAAATTTATGTTTCTTCATCTCCACTTGTATCTTCATCTTCACTATCTTCCATTGCATAAAGAATTTTATTTGTGTTCCCCTTTTTACCCTTTTTGAACTTATTTGAGACTTCTCTCTTATGACTATCATCTTGTTTAGAGTAAGGACATTTTGAAGAAAAGTGTCTGATTCTTCCATAACTAAAACACTTTAGGGGTGGATTTCCTTTGTATTTTCCAGTACCAATTTCCAGTTTTTTAATAAAGAGGGATTCTTCATAATTTTAAATCTCTCAATGGTTTTTGGATGGAGCTTCATACTTCTTCTAAAATTTTATGACTTTAAATGATGCATATTTTCTTGAAGGATCATTGTTGCTCGTTCTTATCTCATATGCAATTATAATCCCATGTAGTTCATCAACTGTCACACTATCAAGGTAATTTCGTTCTACCAATGTGAACACCTTGGAATCATACTTCATTGGAA
The DNA here is from genome assembly GCA_001517045.1 of Pseudotsuga menziesii. NCBI lineage: Eukaryota > Viridiplantae > Streptophyta > Pinopsida > Pinales > Pinaceae > Pseudotsuga > Pseudotsuga menziesii. The sequence continues at coordinate 204,644 of LPNX010857032.1, forward strand.
ATGTTCTTAGTACCTTATCAACTACTTCTCTTTCCTTTAATTTTCCTCCAAGGCCTCTAATAGAATTTACAACTTCATATACTCTTAGAAGGTATTCTCCAATGTTTTCTTCTTCTTTCATTTTTAATCTCTCAAACTGCCCTCCATATGTCTAAAGCTTTTATTCTTTGACCTTAGGTGCCCCTTCATAGATAATCTTTAATTTATCCTAGGATTGTTTGGAAGTCTTGCATTGCATGAATTTTACAAATATAGTGTTTTTCAATCCACTCAGGATGGCATTTAAATATTTCGCATTACCCTCATATTTGCATACCTCCAACTGTCTGTAGGTAGGTGGTCGTCTATATTTTTATATTCTCTTTCAGTTGTTGGCCAAAACTTCCATGCAAGAAACATCAGATGACACTTCATTCTCACACTTCAGTATGCATAATTTTCTCCTATGAATAGTGGTGGTCTCTTGGTTGCTAACCCTTCATATTGATCCATAGTGGTTTTAATTTAGGATCTTCCTTCCAGTGGTTAAACTGTAACGAAGGAACCTGATCTAATACCAATTGTTGAAATATTGGAGAATACTAAGAAGGGGGGGGGTGAATCATTATTGTTAACTTTTAACAATTTAATCCAATTTTAATTTCATAATTAACACATAAGATCAAACTGAACACAAAACACAAATTTATTGTGGAAGCCCAATTGGGTAAACCACCATTATTTCCTATTAGTGCAATTGTATTTACAAGTAGTTTCTAATTGCTATTACAAAAAAGGATGGTACTGTACCCTATTTACCAACAACTATTGGAAGGGGCCTACGACCCCCTGGTTTATTAGCTACTGCTGAAAGGATGCTACATCACCATGTTTACCAGCTTCAACTGGAAGGGGGATACAACCCCATGCAGTCTTGCTTCCTTCCCTAACGCCGTCCTACCACCCTAATATGATAATTCATTTTTCCAGATATTCAATTGTTATCTGTCATTGGTTTACATTGGTGTCTATCTGCTGCTACTGCTGCCTGGATCTGGCTTACATATACACTTTACTTTTTAATCCACACATCTTCTTTTATATCTTTTATTAGTAACAGAACTCATCCAATTCTCATGTCTCATCAGCATAAAACACATCGCTTCATAAAACGTGCCTCTTCATTCTGAACAAACAAGCCTTTTCAAACAATCATCCTCTTTCAATGATTCCACCTCTTCAAGTTTCTAAGGTTGATATTAACTATGTTTGTTGGCTTCAACCTTTCACAACCACTCCTTTTCACTTCTCTATTTATAACTGATATTTAATTATTTAAATTAACATTGTGTCTTTATTACAGATTTTACTTAATTTATTAATTAATCCTTCTTTATCTTCTCATCTCTAGAACTTCTTGAGCTTCCTCAACTCTTATTTACCTATGGGAATTCTTCCTCCACACAAAACAGGCTTGCTCACTTCACTGGCATGTGGGCTTCTCCTCTTTCACATGTGGGTAGATAAGCCCTTGTTGATTTTTCACAAACCCCTTGGAGATTGCCACTTTCTCACCTTTTCTCAGCATACTAACATATCAACGTATCTATGTATCGGTCACCCATTTCGGTGAAAAAATGTCGATTTGAACCAAAATTTTCATCCAATAAGACTCCCATGTACCTCTGACTGCATCGACAAAAAATCATGAGTTTCTTCCGATTGTCTTTGTCGCTGTTCCATCTATTGGCCAATTTCCTTGACTAAGACCGTATCGGCTAAAAACATTGAGTTATTCTGAACGTGTCGGTGATATTTTTATGTCATGCCAATAGTATCGACATATTTACCCCAAAATCTACAATCGCAGGACTTGCAACTTGTTTCGATGGAAAACATCAAGTTTCCTCGAAACATTTGGAAACTTCCTCTATTGGAAACATTCATTGATCTCTCTGATTTTTTTGGAGGTGAATCATGAGTTACTCATGATCGTGTCGGTGAGTTTCGTCGATTTGTGCCGAAACAATACTTTATGAAACTTTTTTTTCCCAAGTCGACCGTGTCAGAAATACTGGCTGAGTTCCTCCAATATGTCAGAGAAAATGGCCAAGTTACCCTTATATGTTCAAGGTAAAACATGAGTATTGACTTAGACAAAACTTCTTTGTCATCAATGACAACCATACTCAACATCCACATCATCACTCCCTTTGAAATTAATGAACTTCTTTGACATCAATGACAATTAAACTCAAAATATACCCACTAGTTAAATTGTAGTGAAGGATCCCACTGTGATATTTTTGAGAGCTAGGATTTCACATCCATTCAAGCATGTAGTAAATGCTCATACATAGCCATCAAATAACAATAATTGGGAAGGGACGTCCAATCCACCTTTCTATTCATATTTGATGCTTATTTATACATTAGGAGATAGGTTGGGGCAGTTGTACCCACTCCAAATACTCATTTGTTAATATCCATTTATCCTTTAAACTATAAAATTACATGATGACATTTAGGAGGTAAGTGGCCCCCTTTACATCTCCCCCACAATCATAATGTTTCTTCGTCCCGAAGAGAACAAAGAAATATGCATAAAAATTTCGGGTCTCTGCTACTACTAAAGTAGTCCTCACTGTGCATCAACCATGCATACCAGTCTGCATAGGTAACTTAGCTGCAATAGCCGCCAACTCGATAGGAAAACACACGTGTACAAGACTCTACTGTGACTAGTTACTCTTCAGTCTTTGTCTTCCATCTAACAGTAGTCCATCGAATTCTCATCCTCTCACAATGGCGGGAAACTATATTCTTCCGCAACGAGGTCTTTTGGTTTAAAGCCTCACCCTTTCTCATCTAACTGGAATCTCCATTGATTCAGGAATGTGGGGCCTTTTGGATCTTCGACTTTCTATATCATTTATCTATCTTCTAGCTTTTCGAGGTCACAACCTAGGAATAGTTTCAGCATTTTGATAATGAGGGGTACATTGTCATCATGTCTCATTGAAGCACTTTGCTGTGTAGGTGAATGATATTTGCTTGAATGCCATCGTCGTCACCTTATTCTGTCGAGAGAGTTTGAATTTCCTACAAAATTGTATGTTTCATGCTCATGTGCATGGTCTTGGTCATGATCGACTACTTTAGAATGACTCAGACTTATCTTATAATAGTCGACTAGATACTGACTTCATTACATAAGTGAGGAGATCGACTGCCTTTAAGAAAGACTCATGTTTAACCTCCTCAACTTGATCAACACAAAACATTTAATGAATAAACATTAAACTCAACTCATAATGGTTGGCAAGAGACCAACTTGATTTACATAAAATGGAGGGGGTCTCCTGCCTCAAAAGAGACCCACGTTTAACCCCCTCTAACACAATGACTTACATAAATAATTAAATTAGAGTTCCTTAATTCCTGAATCGACCATTATAGGATCAACAACATATTCCTATTGACTTAAAGCAACGTTATCAAAAGTATGCACTTTGCTCGACTTACAATTCACTCTTTGGACTACCTTGAAAGACAATCGACTGCGCATACTTTTAAAATAACATTTGGCTTACTGTGTTAATAAAAAATTTATAAATAGTACATTGGCTGAGTCACATTGACCGACCGAAAATTATAGAAACCGACGAAAATATAAAGAACGTATGTATCAACCATATAAATGGAAACAACTTGTAACCGACTGCTCCACAACATAATCTCATTATTTCTTGAACAATGAATGGGACAATTCCACGGTTAGTAATTTTAACACGTGCATCTATTAAAAGTCATTGTTTCATTGCATCTCTTTCATTATATCTTTGCACACATGAGCCATCATCGATAGGTCAAATAGGTGTATAGTTTGCATTTGTCACTACATCCCTATCTGTCATCAGGCCACTCTTTATATTTATAATAACAACAAGCACACAAAGTCCCTTAACATTTTTTATTTACTCATAGTACCTCCTCCTCGTTCACTTTGGCTTTCAACAACTGGGGCAGAGCCATGGACACCATCAAATAGGTGTGATTGGTTCCGGTTCCTTGGCATGGGAGACGATAGAGATGCCAACTATGAACGTGCACTACAGGATATCTGATCCTTTACTATAGAAGTATATTTGATTAGCAATAATACTTGCCCCAGGCTACTGCAATCGATATTTGTGATTAGAGGCTCAATCAGTGAACGAAGCATCCCATTATTGAAGGCTCGACCACCCTCCGCGTCAACTGGATTCCATGGCTAGCGGTCGCGGTCGATATGAGACTTTTCAACATTATTTTTCCTCCTTAGAAACATCAATTCTTCATACACATTGAAGATGGTGAGTGTCCTTACACAAACTAATCAAAAAAATTTCCATTGAAGAATTCCCTGTAGTGTTTTGTAAATCTTGAATCTTATGCATCATAATTTCCATATAATCGATCACTAAATCCTCTATTAATGAAACCGTCTTTGGCAATGGATTTGGGTGATCATCGAATCCATACATCATTTGAACCAAATCTATGTGAAAGATCCCTTTTTTATACCGTCATTTTTGGCTGCGCCAAGAAGGTTTAGGTTTGTCAGCAACGGCCTTGGAGGAGAGTCCAGACATTGATGAAGACACCTTCTTCATATTTTTCAAAAATGTGTTATGTTCTAAATTTGCTCCTCCTCCCTTTTAACCATTTTGTTTTCCTATTCTCTCATGTACCCCAACACCAGTCTGCAGCTCAAGACGGAAGCTACCGATTATTATAGTGGCAGAATTCCTCCTCCACTAAAAGGCTATGAGAATGGATGATTCGCAAAATAATTATGGCACTAGACACGTAATTTTAGCTGCTGATTGAAACCTGCTGAGAAGTGCTAGTTGTCCAATTAGAATGCGTCACAGTGCACCACACAGAATTTTTGCACACAGGAAAAGATCTATAAGAGACACTTGCAGCTTTAAATTTTGTAGTTGCGGCTAGATATACGCCGGTAAAAGTTCCACTCCGATTGCACTTTGACCTTGTTCGAGCAATTTCCATCTATAATTTTGATTTGCAAACTCCTTTTTCCTGGGTTAGCTCGATGGATTATTGCTTCTTGTAGGTATTTTCATTTCACGTTCATTTAAATTTTCGAATATCAAAGGTTTTCTTTCTTATTTAGTCTGAACTGTAATATTTTGGCTTGATCCTTCTCGCAAAAAACTTCTTTATGCATGCACAAGAAGTCTTTAATTTCATGCATGTCTACAGGTTTTTCTTCTTCTCACGATTCTTTTCAGGTTCGAACCGATCTACATCCGCTGTTGCTGTCACCCATACCGAACATAGAAGGACAACGGGACCAATGTTGAGAGCTAGGATTTCACATACATTCAAGCATGCAGTAAATGCTCATACACAGCCATCAAACACCAATACTTGGGAAGGGACGTCTAATCCACCTTTGTATTCATATTTGATGCTTATTTATACATTAGGAGATAGGTTGGGGTGGTTGTACCCACTCCAGATACTCATTTGTTAATATCCATTTATCCTTTAAACTATATAATTACATGATGACATTTAGGAGGTAAGTGGCCCCCTCTACAGATACCGATTGTTCATTCATGGCCTTGATCCGTTCATCATTCTTGCTCGCTTCTGTAAAATTATGGGGTTCCACTACTAAGAGTAGGGATTGTTATTTAAGTAGTATTTTTATCCTTGTACTGACTCTAACATCTTTTCCATCAATGATCTATGTCTCAGGATGATATTTTTGTACTGTTCTAGATGGAGTTTTTGTATCAGGTCTTGGGGAATCTTCTTGACTTTCCAGTGTATGTTTTTCTAATTCCTCTTCTCCATCATGAATATTTTCATATTTTTTGATGTCTTCATTTTCTTCATCATTTGTACTTATATATTCATCATTAATTCTTATCCTTCTTGGTTTCATGTCATGTATTCTTAGTGTCTCAGTGTATCAATGCATCGATTGACTGTTTCGACTAAAAAATTCTGAGTTGACCCAAAATTTGCATCCCATAAGACTCCCACGTACCTCTGACCGAATCAAAGGAAACTCATGAGTTTCTTCCGTGCATGTTTGTACATGAGGTACATATTTTTACAGGAGGTACATCTTTCCCTCGTCCAACTAAGCACCAGTATGCAACCTATGCGAACACCAAGGTGTAAGACATCTTGTTAGACTTATTTCTGCATGAATTTACACTGTAAGAGACTATCATGAGAGTAGGGGATCCATGAATAACCTTTGGGTATCACGGTGTTTGGGAAAGGAAGTACTTGAGATCGATGAAGCACCTTGAATAGCACAGGTAGGAGATACACCCAAGAAGGGGTATCATCCTCGTGTTGGGTAGCTTGGCTTAGTACTTGGAGTACTGTTGGAACTATGTTTGTTTGGATGGAGGGAATCCAAGAGGAACCAAAAGGAACTTAATAATACTTGTAAAAGGTATATGCATTTTCATTCCTATTATTTAATGTGCTTATCTATCGATAAATAGAGTAAACAAGAATGCTTGAACCATTGTGAATCATGAAATTAAATAGTGTTGTATTATTTGAATTATGCCTATACTGGTTATACTGATCACAGTAGAAATGCAGTGGTATGTTTCATATTTCGGGTTTGTGTCCTAAAACACTTCATGTAATCATGTTAATATAAAGGATTAATAATGTGTATGGAAAGTCGAGCTAAAAGCATTGTCGTCTAAAGAATTTCCATAAAAAGTGACACTCTAAAGAGGTCAAGTAAAACATGTTTTTACTTATGAAAAATGTTGTTGACATTAGAAGTATGTATGAATATGATGATATTCTAGGTAGACCTTGATATCTTGTAGAGAACATATTAGTGGACAGCAAAGTTGAAAGATATCCGCAAGGATGCGGAAGAAAGAAAGGATAACCTAAAGGGAAAACGAATCCAAATATTTTATGAACATGTAACACTGAGAACGATGTTAATTCTAAGGGGGAAAGGATGTAAAATCCCCTTTGTATGCAATTGAAAAACGTGAAGTGTAAGTAAAATGCACTGTAAGTAGTGATCCTAGCTTCATCAAATTATGGATGAAATTAATAATGTTAGGAGACAGGAATCTTTGCACGACTAAACCAATGATTGGGGACGAATCCACTAAGGGGAAAGGTAGAAGATGAGTGGAGCCTTGGGGACTAAAATAAATAAATAAATAAAAGAATAACGATTCCCTTAACTACCTAAGCTCTTGGGTGTCATCCTAAGTTGAAGTAAGTCACGAGTAGGATAATTTACTCGGATAACAAATGGTGGGTCTTTGCGATCCTCTTTTGTTTAAATAAAAAGATAATTCTTACCTGATCCTTAATTAGGGCATCAAGTGACGAGGATTTATCCTTAAAACTTATAATAAGAAGCGTTATCTTAAATATATTAGTCACCTTAGATCATTTAAAGATGATATTTTATGTAATCACTTATCTACAAGAATTATACTAGCAAAGGTGCCAAGAAAGTATTATTAATACTTTAAGTGAAGTGACTTACTTTATAAGTATATATACAAAATTATACTTTAATTAGTTGAATACATGTACAAATTATAAGGAATTACCATTTATAACATGGCAAAAGTGTATATAGATAAATTAATGAAGGAAAGATTCACCTTTGGATAAGAGGACAAAATGGAGGCCATATGACCTATTGACTAGTATAGAGTTACACGGTGAAAAAAAATATTAACCTTATATAACAACGATCATGAGAAATATATGCACAATTATCATTATAAAGAAAGAGGGTATTTCCCTTTATTACCAATTTTAACAAAAAGGGAAACAACCTTGGAGGCCATGAAAAGAAATCATTGTCCTTCTTAAATTGCTTTCATTAGTGCAGTAAAAATATTTTGTTGGTGGAGAAGTGGATGGGGAGAAAATTGAGGAAGTTTGTCCCCTTGAAAAGAAATGTGTGAACCGGCCACCTCTATTTGGCGTCTTTGGTAACCAGTGGTTTATCCTTTAAAAAGAGATTACATAATTATGTGTGGGGGAGGGGTAAAAGATCAATTACATTCCTGCACATGATATTTTCCTATGATTGTTCAAAGATGTGTGGATCATAGTGAATATCATATCCGTGCATGCATTGGATATTTATTTGTTATTTATCAATGATGTTTGGATTGTAGTAAAGATTGGAACCATTACTATTGTGGATATCTTCCCTATGATTAAATAATGATGTGTGAATCCTCATGAAGATCAATTTACCTTCTTGCGATTGGAGTTGTTCCTAGAATTAAAGAGAAATGCATGGATCATGGATGATGTGTGGATAATGGTAAAGACCAGATACATGCCTCCATTTAGATATTTTCCTACAATTGAAGAGCATCGTGAGGATCCTGACTAATGCATCTACATCTAGGAGGAATTGGTATGCGTTTCGACAACTGACTAGGTTTGGCCTGTGAATCTGCATTGGATATCCGCCTATGATCAATTAGTAGTAAGTATGGTTATATTATTTATAGTTTATGGACATTACATATATTATCAGATCTGAAAATGATGGTTGTACATATTTTTATATGTTCAGATCTGCAAGTGAAAAATGATAGTTAGATATATTTACAGATCGTTGTAGATGTATATTTGCTTTTGACATGACATGTGCTTTTGGTATATAATAGATCCAGAGATATCTATAACTCTGTTTGAGATTTGCCAAGGTGTACATCTTGTTATGTCGTAACATTTTGATGAGTTTTGTTTTAGGATCAGAACTCCATATCTAGGGTATGACTACATCGTTTGTACTTTATAACTTATGGGTCTAGAAAGTTGTATCGCTTAATCGATCTGCATATTAATGGTTTATATTACTTGTGCTTGATTTTGGGTTGGTATGCAAGTTTGTTTCATCCAAGTTAGCTTTTATTAAGGAGTTTAACCTGGGAACCTACCTTAGTGGATTCGCTGCCCATCTCAGGGGTGGCTCTAGGTGGAACAATATATGCCAAATTGAGCCAATGCTTGGGAGGAAAGTCGTATACATGATTTTAGTCGCCCAACCTTAATTCAGAATTAGAGAAGTAACTAATAGTCTATTTTTATTCAAGGAATGTATTTTATCATGTTATCCACTTGTTAAGTAATGTTGTTTAATTTTTTTATGGTGATCCTATGTATATTTAACGTGATCCTAAGGGTGGATCCAGAAGAAGGTTACCATCACTCTCGGCGAACGGTTTTCTGAAATACGTCAACAAGTGTAAGATATTTATAAGTTAGAAATATTTTTCTATTGAAAGGGTTAGAGATTTCCTTGAAGTATGATTTTGGTCTTCAAGATGTATATTTATGCCTCAAGTATAGAAATGTAATAATAGGTGTTTGGACATAAGGTGGATTTGTATAATATTAAATGATTGTAATCATTCGTATATTTTAGAATGGTTTAGACCGTATGATAAACATGATAGTAGGATTATGACATAATTTTCTTCTGGTGGAAATGACTTGTTCAATAAGAAAGAATGTCTAGTAATTAGGTGTTCAGTTGGAAATATATATATATATAACTACATAAGTTGCACTATTGAGAGAGAAGGGTCTCCATTTTATTGTAATCCTTGAGCCTTTGTTTGTTGAACATTTACACTTGAGGTAGGTATGATTGTTGTTGTACAAGCATATAACCTTTAGGATTGATTACAAGTTAATATGCATTGGACTAAGAATATTGGAGTGCTTAAATTTTTTCATATAGTGAGGAAACATTTACACCATATAATCAAATATTTATGGAAAGTATAAGGGGGTATGTTACATCCCAGGCCCGCGTATTTAAATGCCCCGGTAAGTCTTGTTCAAACCCATATTTAAAAGAATTATTGTTATTATTATAGTTTCGAATTGATACTTATTGACTAAAATTGTAAATCGTTGGTTGCAGGTCATGCTCGTTATGAGCGTGGAGTCAAGGGTGATAGACACAACTGTGTTTAATATAATTTCTTCCATTTTATTTCCTACATTTGAATAAATTAAACCCTTCGGGATTACCCTGCATAGTGTTGCATCCATTGCCTCAAGAATGTTTCTAAATGCTCTGTATTTTTTCTTTTATGAGATTTGGGTTCCATCACTGATGGAATTACACCAAACTCTTATAATTTTTAATGATGGTTTTTAAATAAAATAAGGTGGGAGCCATATGATATGGTCTTACAACCATTTCTGTGTATATGTTGTTGGTTAAACTAAGAGATAACCCTGCCTGTGCCAATTTTGTTATGAGTTTTACTTTTAGTTTAAGCCGATATTGTTTGGTTTAAAAGAAATCAATGGATTTCATCTTCGATGGTCTTACGGAATTGATCACAATAGTTGGTTTAAATATAGTAATGATACTTTTATTTGTAAAAATTGTGGAGATGATTACATATTATGTTATGTGTTCATCCTTTGCATGAATGGTAGTCATTAGATGGACTCACGACCATTTTTTTACTTAGCGTTTGTTTAAAAAATATGACCCATAGGGTCTGTGATAACTTTTAAAGTAAAATAAAAATCTTAGTTAAGGCTCGAATTCCATCAATGATGGGATTTAATGCCATTCCTTGGGGGAAACAAATATTTGTTTCGTGAATGGGTTTTGATGTGGAAAATGTAGCTCTAACAACTAGCGTACATGCTTGTGATTTGATTTAAAAGTATTTTTATTTCATTTACCTCATGGATGTATGACTATTGGTTAGGATCTTTGATCTGATTATGTTTTTCTCATGCAAATCCAAGAAGGATTGTTTAAGTGATTACATATTTAATCATGGAGATGGCTACATTTTCTCAACTTGATTTCATAAGATCTGTCATATGTAAACTGGTTTTGATTAATATTTTTCATTCGCTTTTTAATTGTTGTAGATATGTGATATGTATAGGTATTTAATTACTTATGTATCCTCGATCCGAAAGGAAGTAAATACATGTAGATCCATAAGGGACTGGCTTATGATTTTATTATGTTTATTATCTAAATGGTTAATTAAATTGGTTCTTTGCTCAGACATATATGTATAAGATTCTTTATATTTATCACATTATAATAGTAATGCAGGGTTACTTTGTATGGATTGTTTGTAACATATATACTCTATATATTAATGAAAATATTATACTTATATTCTAATGTAATTCTGCATATGTTAAGAATTAGGTTAGATAATTTGACTATATATATACTATTGATATTTAAAATATTTAAAATAGGATATATATATATAGATATAGCTATATATACCTTACTATGTTTAAAAATGATATAAATCAATTAATACTAACATAATTAGAGGATATAATTATTCTACCTACTATTAGTTTCAATTTACATATTAAGAAATAAATATATTAGCAGGATGTGTAATACATTAACTAAATCTGTCACATAGGAAAAAAATTGATATAGTTCGAAACATTATCATTAAGTACATAATTCAATTTCGAGCGTATAATCCATAAAAAAAAATCCTAACTCAGCTTTAGATTCCTGATCTAATAAGCTTTCCTAGTAATTATTTAACATTTTATAATCAACATAACTAAGTAGAAACTTGATAAATAAATTAGACTAATCGATGCATACTAGGTTATATAATATTCATTTAGAACTAGAATAAAATAATTATACTTTAATTTTAAAACATATAATGAGAACGTGGCACCACTTCTGGGAAAACCAAAGTGGAAAAGTTTTTTCTCCCAACTAACTCCCAGAGCAGCCAAGTTACTTCCTCGAGAACCACTGAGCATGTTCGCTGAACCACAAGAGAAAAATCCTTCAATATTCCATCTCTTGCATTCTGAGATATAATCCCCATCCAATGCTAGTCTCATGTTTCTCATAGACATACTAATATATAATATTTTTCCTAGGACTTGGTAATTTATGAGCCTCTTGCTCTTTAGCACACAACTAGGACTTGTGACCTGATTTTTGGGGATGATGCCTCCCACTTAGTGGCTTCAATGTAATATCCCAAATTTTGACCTTGACTTTATTGGGCATGAGCCCCACTGCATATGAGATACTACTAGATTTATTATTATGTGATTGGGAACAAGACCTAATACATGCATACATATCTACTGAGATGATTAATTTGATGTATTCTGTAGAAGAATGAATGTATGATTGAGTTATATGATGTGTTGGGTTGAGTTATGATATTTTGCGTTGAGCATAAGCTCTGAATCACATGAGTTATAAGATTGGATGGGTTGGGAATAATCTCTAAAGCATCATATCTTTCACCATTGTATCCCTTGGTTTATTGTACAAATGCATCCTAGTATTAGTGTTCAATAATGGGCTTTGGAATTGCACTAGTGTAACTCCCAAATTGATAGTGTTGAGCTTAGGCTCTGAATAGCACTATGGGTTACTCTAATTAAGTGTGTTGAGTTGGAAAGACTCTTAATAGAACCAACCCTCATCATACTTATTTAAGTTAATTAATTGAAATTTTAAATCTACTTCTCATTAATGATTGGAAGAAATACCGCAATAATGAGGAAATCAAACATGCAATGAGGATCTAGAGCTAGCTAACCTAGTTGACCGACCAAACCCTACGTGAGGCCTTCATAAAAGAAATAAAGTATACTAAGGGAAACATCACAGTACATGATGCATGAATAATAATATAGGATAATAAGTGTCAGGTGTTATAATGCCTAGATTAATTCACCTAATATTTAATTATCGACTGGGATTTGTAGGCTTCGAGTTGCTACAAAATATATGTGAAGGTAGAGGGTGTCATGTAAATATTTAACAAGCAAAATATCGAAAGATCTTTCAAAATGAAAAACCGAGCCAAACTCCTGAGAATGCAAGTATTAATATAATTGAACCAATACAAAACATCAAACTAAAATAAGATCAAGCTATATTACTTTAATTAACAAATGACAATAGAATCACTACTTTTTATGACAAAGTCTATTTAGTGACTTCAAAAACTAACTAAGCAAAGAAAGTGTACATTTGGAAATGCAAGTACAACAACTAAATAATTTATAAACAATTAACTCCTAACTAAAAAGGATACTATCAACAACTACTTAAAAGGCAATGATGCAAAGAAAACTTAAATAAGTGAAAGGAAAACTAAGTAAGAGAAAAAGGTAGAAAACTTAATAAAGAAAACTAAATAAGAGAAGCAAGTAGAAAACTTAATAAAGAAACTGAATTATATCCTACAAGTCTCTGTTGGTAATCACATGGTGAAAAATGAAACTATTCCTAAAGATACCACTAGTAATCCTAAGTTTTACATGCAAATGGATAAATTAGTCCAAAAGCATCATTATAAAACAATACAATAGTAAGAAGAATCTGAAACAAATAAAAGAAACAAAACATTCCCTCACTCAAAAGCATGTTCAAAGGGAAAAGAGGTAGAGAACAGAATAAAAATTTAATAAATAACCTAAAACAATCAAACTTATAGTCTAAATAATAAATAAAATTGTTATCTAACTATTACAGTCAAAGCATACATCAAATACTAAAGAACCAGAACTTAAAAAAAAATTAAAACACATTAAAAACACTAAAAATAGAACTGCAGGATGAATGACAGACTGAACTGCAGGTCTACAAAATAGACTGGAAGGAAGGTCAGAATGACACGCTGAACAGACTGTCTAAATGACAGTCTGTATAAAAAAAACAGTATAAAATAACCGAAATGATCTACTTCTTAGCTGATTTTATGCATAAGGAACAATAAATAAACCTATTTAATCATCAAATTTAGGAGTAAAATAAAGTTAAACAAATTCATGAACATCACGAAGCATTGCTTATTAATAAACAAACTCAAATTAAAATTGCATAAACTTATAACAGAGAAGAAAGAAACAGAACTTAGTCTATAATTTTAAATTGATAAAAATGGTCTACTCTATCTTCCTATGAACAAAACTAAATAATAAGCTCGAAATGAAATGACAGAAACAAATGGAAAACAACTATGCGTGCAGTCTAGCTATTTAATTTTGGAAATAAAATGCATTGCAAAAACAAATGAAACAAACATTTATAGTAACTTAATGAAATAAACAAACTAGAAATCAAAACTGAATTAGATATAAAGAAAAATAATGAAAACAAGAAAAGAAAACCTCTGGTTGATGAGGGGCCCTCTCAGCAGTCAGGGGTGACTCCCGGCTAGCGCTTACATGAACAAAATCATGAATAGTGGAATGTAGAACTTCTATTAAAAATACTGAACAATATTATAGCGTTCTTCTCTTAGAAAACTAACTATCTAACTAATGAAAATGATCCACCCAACACTCACACAGAGGCTGGTATTTATATTGTTTACAAGAGATGATCAAGTCGACCCTTTATTGGTCGACTGATCTCTAAATTTAGTCAATCATAAAGGCTGTTAAAAAATCAAATCCCAGTGCATAGGTATCTTCCTTCTCTTTCGTGAGTCTGGTTCTCTTCATCGTGATATGGCATGTGGGATCCTTCCTTATTGTGGCTGATGGAATGGTGTGAAGCAAAGGAAACATACATGGTAGGTATTCTAAAATTGAAACATTCCACCCTTTAAACACGTGGGAATTAGGCAGGTTACAAATCGATTCCATCATTTAATGCATAAGATTGGTTATTAATACCGCGCAGAGTGATTAACGATCTGGACAAAAAGTTGGACAGTGAGCTGGAAGGTGAGCTACGTCATGAACTGGACAACGAGCTGGATTGTGAGCTGGACGGTGAGCTGGATCATGAGATGGACATCGAGCTATGTTGTAAGCTGGATAGCGAGCTGGATGCGATTTCTATTTGCATACTTCTTATTAATTCGCCCAAACAGACTATATAACATGCAAACGAATATACACATTAAGTAACATATCACATATGCTTTAAATAATGTTAATTTAAATCAATAAAATCATAAAATGACAATAATGAATGGATTATATATAAACCTTTAATTTATTCATACCTTGGGCTAAATGGTGATCTGCATGGTAGAAAATACATAAAAAGATAACAAAACATATGTTTAAATGAGTAATTTAATTGCAAAAAATGATAATAAATATGGGCTCAACATTCCCCCAAACCGAAGAAATCCCAGGTCCCACTAAGAAAAAAAATATAAGAGATCACATTGTCATAGCGAACTTTGAGACGTGAGCCAACAACAGTAATATGCATAAATGAGTGAGTTCATAAGGTTTATAATTAGTTCAACCATATCCAAATTAAACTTTGTATAGGTTGAACTTATGATACAAAGACATAAATCACATTTATGATAAGATTGATCAACAAGAAAATTGGTCATTTGATCATTTACATGCATGATTGGGTAACAAGATAGGGTTACTAAGAGTGAAATGATAATTAAAAAAAAAAATTAAGGTCAAATCATTCACATGGAGGTAAAAACTATTTCTCAAAAAAAAAAATTGGTTAGAAAATTTTAATCATAAGTGTTGTAATATCGCGAAGTTTTATTACATCTCCATTTGGTATTTCATTTGGACCATCATTTGATCCTTCATAAAATTATGCTTCATTCTATAACCAAGTTCCACTGCTTAAATGATCCTGAAAACACTTATCATTTGTCAGAGATAAATAGATCTGTCATAAATAAAAAAAATAAAAATAGTCTATTTTTTCTTAATCCTCCCCCCCAAACCAAAGATATGGCACGTCCTCAAGCCATGAGAGAGAAGATTTGATTGTTTGAGATAAAATAAAAAGTTCTATCATGTTGTTTATTATTTTGTAAGAAAAAGAAAAACTAACTAGTAAATGGAAATGATGTAGATATGTATATTCATGAAAAATATAACAGTACTTAGAAAGACCACTCAAATGTTTTTAAAAAAAATATAACTAAAAGAAATGCCATACGGAAAGCTAGTCATCCATGCCTTATTTAAAGATATCTTGTCATCACAAAATATTTTAAGTTTACCCGGAAATGTATGAGATTTACAGCTATGGGTCCCATTTTTAACATAATTATATCCTAGATATTGATTGAATTAGATGGCTGGATCCAAGCTCTACTTACATTCATTCTCTAATGACATCAGAAACAATTGGCCTACATATGTATTTATATATATTCTGGTTTTTAAATATATTATCATTTTTCTAAATCATGTGCATAGTGGTGCATTAACCAGATCTCTTTTACCCGATATTGCTCTGCTGGCAGCACGCCTGTTCAGTACCCCGACGGGTTTATCTTGCTACCATGCAAGAATAATCCTGCTGCCAGTGAGCCTATTTAGTACCCCGACGAGTTTACTTGCATTTATTGAGCTTCCTTGTTTTAAGTTTTTACTCAACATTGACCCGCTGCCAACAGGCCTGTTCAGTACCCCGGTAGGTTTGCCTTGTATAATGATATTAAATATATGGAAGCCGATTGGTACTAGAGCATGTTAAGTCCTTCTAAACACATAATTAAATTTTGTAAAATAAACTTATAATTAATTTCATAATGGACTTAACCATAGATCATGTCAAAAGAGAATAACTTAAATTTGTTCTTTGTCCTTGCAGTCATTCTTCTTCATAAAAGATAAGTAATGTTCCCCACAAGAAGAAATTCCACTTACTCTTGAGTTATCACCAAAATACTTGAGAGACAAGTTTTGAAAACTAGGATGAACTAGTTAATACATAGGCATAAGGTGAGATTTAAAAAAGATGATAATGAGAGTAGGTATGTCAAGCAACTGTTCAAAAGAGAAAATAAAAAATATACATGTCTAAATCAAAATACCAAAAATTATCCTAATCATAAAAGAAACGGTTTAGAGTGATATATAGAGAATTGTTTTTAATTGTCACCATAAGCTGTAAATTTCAAAAGTACCCCAAGAAAAGTTAAGATACTTGATGAGTGTTTTAGTGTACTTCCATTTTCCAAATAATTCTCCATGAGCTGCTTATAGAGATAAAGTGTTTGTAACCAACTACAAAACCACTTGTTAGATGACCCATATTTATTTATAAAAATATATATAACATTATAGAAAGGAAAAGAGTCACCTGTACCAAGCTTGTCAGAAATGGCTCTTATTTATTTGATAAAACAAAAACATATTTACATAATATCCTATTCTACTTAGAAAGAGAGAAAACAATTATCTTCAAGTGTATGAATCCTTCCAATGTAACCAAGTTCGAAACAAAATTCAAAATATACCTTTATCCACATACAACAAAAATATAGCAGTGATTGTCTGGATACGAAGAACCAAGCAACCTGTTTGATTTAGTAGCAATAAGCATTGAAGGAGGGGATGGTACCATGGCTTGGTTTCGTCTTGGAACCATAGTTCAATATAGCTTTATGTATTCTATGTTCTCTTCTTTATTTGTTATGTCACAAGGTATTTCATCAAACCCTAGAATGTATACATAATCTATGTTTAGTGATGGGGAATATTCAGGTTCTAATGTTTGTCCTTCATCAAATGAGATTCATTCTTGTGGAAAAGGCCAAGTAGAAACTTCATTTTCTTCTGTATTGTCAATGACTCCTAGATATACCTCCTCCCTAGGTCTCATATGAATTTCTTGTAATAATGTTGAAGAGGCAGGTGAGGTGGGTAAATGTTGCAGTGCAACACTATAAGCATATTGTACTGCTTTATTATTGTTATAATGTGGAATAGATTGAATAGGAATGTGTGTAGGTCATAGAGGAATTTTATGAGAAGGTGTTTGCAGCCGGTACAATTGATTCGCTTGTGTAGTTAATCCTTCTTGGAAAATTTGTTGAAAATGCTGTGGAAAGTGTAGAGGAACAAGAAATGTTGCAACATCTGAGAGAGTATCCCTATGATCATGAGATGAGATAAAAATGATTTGTGAACAAGGTTGATAGGGGTTAAGATGAGGCTGCAACAACTGAGAAGACTTAAAATACATCATTCACAAACATCATCATATGATAACTGAAATACATCACATGTTCCCATAAGACTTAAAATTTCTAAATATTCATTTTTTATGCCTTTGAGTAAAAGTTTTTTCGAGGTATCCTTCCCTGATTGTCTTATTTTTTATCTCTAAAGGTTGTATTGAAAGCGTTCAACATAGTTTTCCAAAAGTTTCTTCTTCTCCCTAGGTTATTTCGAAGATGTTCTCCTTGACTCTGCAATAATCTTGGTATCGTTTTAAGAATATATGTTTCATATCTTCCCAAGTTTGAATGCAGTTCCCACCTAGGCTCAAGAACCATCGGAGGGATGCTCCTTTCAAGGTAAGAGGAAAAAATTTCATATTTTGAACATCATATCCTCTACAGAGTATTTCCAATTGAAATAAAAATTCATCAGGGTCTTCATTCTCTATTCCATGAAAATTTGGTAAAATGGATGGGGGTACGTGCTATATTTGTGCCATTCCCCT
Source organism: Pseudotsuga menziesii (assembly GCA_001517045.1). Lineage (NCBI taxonomy): Eukaryota > Viridiplantae > Streptophyta > Pinopsida > Pinales > Pinaceae > Pseudotsuga > Pseudotsuga menziesii. The sequence goes on from LPNX010857032.1 coordinate 223,131, forward strand.
TGGATATCTAATAGGTAATTAAAAGGTAACAACTTCTTCATCCTTCTCCCCTACCATATCTTCCCACAACATAGGTAGCTATTCATGTATTTATATTGAAGTTCCTCTTTCGAATGTTCCTGTCAGTTTGTTAGAAGGATGGGTGGTGCTTACAACACCACTAAGTGATTTAAATGTTAAACTAAGTCACACACTTAAATAAACTCACGCTAACTCTTTGTATAAAAGAAAGAAACAAAATACTAGAAAGAAATGGGTGTGGGGGAACTCCTTTTAGTGTATCTACCTTTAGAATCTCTAGGTTTGTTCATGAAAAACTAAAATAAAGAAAATCCTATGCTACTACTATTGTTGGATTTGGGGGCACCTGTTATAATAGATGCACAGGTTCTTACCTCTCGCCTTACCGCTCCCCCGCCACAATCCTATTACTGAACTTCATAAGGAAATTCTATTTATTCTACCTTACAAAACAACTCCTCGACAACGACGCCAAAATGTTGGGTGTTATAATTCCTAGTTTAATTCACCTAATATTTAATTATCGATAAGGGTTGGTAGGCTTCAAGTTTCTACAAAATATATGCGAAGGTAGAGTGTGTCGTGTAAACATTTTAACAAACAAAATATCGAAAGATATTTCAAAATGAAAAACTGAGTCAAACTCCTAAGAATGCAATTATTACTATAATTGAACCAATACAAAACATCAAACTAAAATAATATCAAGCTATATTACTTTAATTAACAAATGACAATACAATCACTACTTTTTATGACAAATTCTATTTAGTGACTTCAAAAACTAACTAAGCAAAGAAAGTGTACATTTGGAAATGCAAGTAGAACAACGAAATAATTTATAAACAAATAACTCCTATCTAAAAATGATACTATCAACAACTACTTAAAAGGCTATGACGCAAAAAAAACTTTAAAAAGTGAATGGAAAACTAAGTAAGCGAAACAACTAGAAAATTGAATAAAGAAAACTGAATAAGAAAGCAAGTAGAAAACTTAATAAAGAAACTGAATTATATCCTACAAGTCTCTGTTGGTAATCACATAGTGAAAAATGAAACTATTCCTAAAGATAACACTACTAATCCTAAGTTTTACATGCACACAGGTAAATTAATCCAAAGGCATAATTATAAAACAATACAATAGTAAGAAGAATTAGAAACAAATAAAAGAAACAAAACATACCCTAACTCAAAAGCATATTCAAAGGGAAAAGAGGTAGAGAAAAGAATAAAACTTTAATAAATAACCTAAAACAATCAAACTTATAGATTAAAAAAAAATAAAACTGTTATCAAAATATTACAGTCAAAGCATACATCAACTACTAAAGAACCAGAACTTAAAACAATTTTAAAACACATTAAAAACACTAAAAATAGAACTATGGGCTGAATGACAGACTGAACTGCAGGTCTACAAAACAGACTGAAAGGAAGGTCAGAATGACAGGCTGAACAATCTATCTGAATGAAATTATGTATAAATAAAAAGCACAAAATAACCTAAATGATCTACTTGTAAGCTGATTTTATGCATATGAAGATGCAATGCATAAGGAACAGTAAATAAAACTATTTAGTCATCAAATTTAGCAGTAAAATAAAGTTAAACAAATTCATGAACATCAAGAATCATTACTTATTAATAAACAAACTCAAATTCAAACTGCATAATCTTATAACAAAGAAGAAATAAACAGAACTTAGTATATTTAATTTGATAAAAACAATCTACTCTATCTTCTTATGAACAAAACTAAATAATAAGCTGGAAATGAAATGAGATAAATAAATGGAAAACAACTATGCACACAATATAGATTTTTACTTTTGGAAATAAAATGCATTGCAGAAAACAAATGAACCAAACATTTACAGTAACTTAATGAAATAAACAAACTAGAAATCAAAACTGAATTAGCTACAAAGAAAAATAATGAAAACAAGAAAATAAAACCTATGGTTGATGAGGGGCCCTCTCAACAATCAGGGGTGACTCTCAGATAGTGCTTACATGAACAAAATCATGAATAGTGGAATCTAGAACTTCTATTAAAAATACTGAACAATTTTAGAGCGTTCTTCTCTCAGAAAACTGACTATCTAAGTAATGAAAATGATCCACCCAACACTCACGCAGATGTTGGTATTTATATTGTTTACAAGAGATGATCAAGTTGACCCTTTAGTGGTCAACTACTCTCTAAATTTAGTTAATCATAAAGGCTGTTAACAAATCAAATCTCAGCACACAGGGATCTTCCTTCTCTTTCATGAGTCTGGTTCTCTTCATCGTGAGATGGCATGCGGGCTCCTTCCTTATTGTGGATGATGGAATGGTGTCAAGCAAAGGTAGCATACATGGTAGGTCTTCTAGAATGGAAACGTTCCACCATTTAAACATGTGGGTAGTAAGTAGGTTACAAATCTGTTCCATCGTTTAATGCACGAGATTAGTTATTAACAACGCACAGACGGATTAGCGATCTTGACGGAAAGCTAGACAACGAGGTAGAAGGTGAGCTACGTTGTGAGATAGAAAGTGAGCTGTATCATGAGATGGATAGTGAGCTAGATCATGAGCTAGACAATGAGCTGCATTGTAAGCTGGATAGCAAGCTGGATGCGCTGTCTGTTTGTTTGTCTGTTTACGTACTTGTTATTAATTCGCCCAAACAGACTATATAACCTGCAAATGAATATACACATTAAGTAACATATCACATATGCTTTAAATAATGTTAATTTAAATCAATAAA
>LPNX010857032.1:227831-238032 GCA_001517045.1 Pseudotsuga menziesii
AAAGCCAAAATTACAAAGCATTCACAAGGGCTCACAACTTTAACAAAATAATAGCTATTATCAAATAAACTATCTATTAAAAGAACTAAATCGAAATAAATGATGGACATTCCATCCAATAAATAGGCTAACAAATACACATAAGCGTGAACGAGTGATCGAATCTCTCAGTGCCCAAAACAACATAAATGATGCACAATAGTCGCTTCTTCAAGCATTAAAACAAATTAAATAAAATTACACAGTCATCCACAATATGCATTAACAATTGAATTCCCAAAGAACAAATCTCCAATGATCCTATAAAAGGGATAGGATAAACTAATAAACATTGTCATATTAACATTTTCCAGAATTGAGATATATATATCTACGCTACAACAAAGTAATTAAATCACGATAGAACCACCATACCTCTAACGAAGGCTGAAATCTTGTTAACGTTCTTGAAAGTAAACATTTTAAACATAAATGATATACAATCAGAGTATAATGGCAGCCTTTCCATCTAGTAACAAAACCTCTTAAGAGTTGACTAAATACATTTACACCATTGATCTTCTGCACACATAATTTTTAGGGTGTGATAAATGAAATGCAGGCTGAATCGACAATGTTCCAGCCGAAGACAAGTGCGCAGCTCCAGGAGATGCGCAGAGGTGAAAGGGAGTGCACATGAAGTGTAGATACACGTGCCCTAGATGGGGGGCACTGACAATGTAGCATGGATTATGGATGAGCTATGCTCATTTTCCCCATGAAGCTAGAGTGTTTTCAGAAAGAGCGCACCATTAGTCTTGAGTGATCCTACTTGCTGAGTATGTTCTAAAAAGATGGAGAAACCTCTAATGAGAGAGAAATCCTATGGTGAATGCTAGATCTCTGTGTGGGGGGTGATCACGGATGTATTGGAATACCATAGGCTGCCTTGGATGAGGCACTCTGGCTGCTTCAAGATAAACCCTAAAAACCAGAAAACTAAGCAAAAAAAGGAAACACAGAAAATGAGAGACAACCGTTTTCGACAAAAACAAAAGAAGAATTTATTTATTAGAGAGAGTCCTCTTATATAATGAGGAGCTTCCTTAATCACATAGATAAACATAATAATTAATAAACATAAGTTATCCTTTCTCCTTCTTCTCCACGTTGGCCCAATTCCTCCATGTTTATATCTAGACACTTCCTGACTTCCATGAGAAGGTGAGGAAACATGTTGTGAAAGAATTCAGCTGTGATCCATTTTGCATGTGTTGGGGTTTGTCCTTGATGAGCCACCAGATAAGAAGTGTATACCCAGTGCCTTGTAGAACTGGTCTGGGTGTCCAAGAGAGTGTCTTTGGCCAAGGGCAGGTTGAAGTTTGGAATGTTGTCGACTGGAAGGATAATGTTGACTGGTTCCTCCAGTAGGGGAGGCTCAAACAACTTCATATGATTGACATTAATGACATTGTGGACTCCCAGTTGTGGTGGAAGATCCAATATGTAAGCATTTTCTCCAATTTTGTCAAGGATGGTATAAGGGCCATATCTTATTGGAAGGAGCTTGTAATGCTATCCTTTGAAGCATTTTTTTATCCAAGAATAACCAGACTTTATCTCCCGGTTGAAAGGTCAGGAACTTCCTTTGTATTTCATGGCATTGCTTGGAATGATCTTGAGCTAATTTGAGTGTTGTTGTGACTACATTGTGGCGTTGTACAATTTCTTGTAGAAACCTTTGGGCAGAGATTTGTTCCTTCTATTGGTGCATGATACCTTGAGGAGATAAAGTGAGTGGGAGATCTACTGGAGATGTTGTTGGAAGCCCAAGTGGAATTCAAAAGGAGAAAACCCAATAGAGGAATGTGTGGCCTTGTTGTATCTATGTTGGAGGATGTGCAAATAATTGTCCCATTTTTTGCTGTGCCCAAAGTGAGTTCTGAGAGCACGAACCAAGACCCTATTCACCACTTCTATCTGGCCATCCATTTGAGGATGGAATGATGTACAAAACTTGATTTAGAACCCCAATAGTGCCCATATTGTCTTACAAAATGTGCTTAGGAAGAAAGAATCTCTGTCTGATATGATAGTGCTTGGTAGGCCAAAATGTGGCCAGACATGCCAGAAGTATAACTTTGTTGTTTGTGCTGATGTAGTAGTTTTTGTTCATGGAGTAAAAAGTGCCATTTTTCTGAAGCGGCATACCAACACCTAGATTGCATCATGTATCTTTTGGGTGATTGGGATTCCACTAAGAAAGTCCATGGAGATTGACTCCCAAGTCCATGAAGGAAGAGGAAGTGGTTGATATAAGCCATGTTTCCAGTTGGATGGCTTAGATTGGGAGCATAATGTACAAGATCGGATAAATTTCTCAACTTGGGGCCACATGGAAGGCCAATTGAAATGACGTTTTAGATTTTGGATGGTCTTTGTGGTACCAAAGTGGCCACCATAAGCTGAAGCATGCCCCTCCCTGATGAGCAAGAGGGATTCATGTGAGTGTGGAACACATAGCAAATTTAATTTATAAATCCAACCATCCTGGATAGTGTAGTCCAGAAAGGGGGTCTGATTTATTTATGTGGGTTTGTGCAAGTCTATCCAGATATTTTGAAAGTCTTGTTCCGTAGCATATTGGTCCTTCTATGTGTCCTAGTTGGTACAACGAACCTCTAGAATGGAGATGACTGTAGTAGGTGGTCGAGTAAGCAAATCAGACATCTTATTCGAAGTGCCTTTCTTATATTTGATCACCAAGTGAAACTATTGAGTGTAGGAGGCCCATTTAAGGTGCCTTTGTTCCTAAATATTTGACTGAGAATTGATGAAAATCAAAGGATGGTGGTCTATGCAAGATGGTTTCTTTACCTAGCAAATAATGTCTCCATTGCTTAAGGGCTTGAACTAGGATGTAAAACTCTTTGTCATAGGTGCTATAGTTCATCTTGGCCTGGGAAAGAATTTGGGAGTGATAAGAAATGGGTTGGCCTCCCTATTTAAGCACAACCCCAATAGCATATTGTGAGGCATCAGACTTATCTCAAAAGGTTGAGAGAGACTCGACACATGTAAAACCAGTGATGAGCATAGGGCTTCGTTGAGGTGAGTAAAATGACTAGTGGATTCATTAGTCCAATTAAATGTTAAAGAAATATTAGAAAGATAATGTAAAGGATGCTCAATCTGAGAAAAGTGCAGAATGAACTTATGATAAAAATTTATACCACCCAGAAAGCTTTTGAGCTCACTAGCCGAATAAGGGAGTGGCCATTGCTTCAATTCTTGGATACGGGCTAGATCCAATTGACTACGTTCTAAATTGACCACAAATCCTAGATAGGGAACTGTCCTCTGACAAAAATATGACTTATTATCTTTGACCTAGAGCTTGTTGTCTCTAAGGATTTGGAGAATTTGTCAAACATGATGCATGTGTGCATCCCATGTCCAGCTGAAGATGAGAATGTCATCTAAGTAGATGAATTCCATGCGGCCCAAATGTGGTCTGAGAATGTCATTGATGAGCCTCATAAATGTTGTTGCAGCGTTGGTGAGGCTGAAGGGCATGAATTTACATTCATAAATACCAAATCAGGTCTTAAATGTTTCCTTCCATACATCATCTGGGTTCATTTGAACCTGATGGTAACTAGCTGTCATATCGAGTTTGGTGAACCATTTTGCTCCTTGGAGGGTGTTGAGTAACTCCTAAATCTAGGGTAGAGGGTAACGGTTTTTTACAGTAGATTTATTGAGGGCCCGATAATTAGTGACAGGAACATGTCCGGGGTATCTCATTTGGGAATAACAAATGCAGCAAAAGCATAAGGAGAAGAAGAGGATTGCATATGACCAGAGTTAATGATTTTTGTTAATTATTTTTCCATTTCCTGCATTTCTATGGGGGCCAACCGGTAAGTGGGAGCATTGGGTAAGGCATATCTGGGAATGAGATGGATTGAATGGCCTATGTTCCTGGAGGGGACAAGGCCCATAGGAGGTTGAAACACATAGGAACACTATTTGAGTAGGGGAGTCATGGCTTCAAGAATAGGATGAGTTGTATTGTTTGGTTGCACTAGGTGCACCAAACAGAGAGATATACACTGATTCAGTTGGACATGTGGGGTTTTCTCTATAGTAGAAGGGTTTTTGGTGTTGCTACTGTTAAGATATAGGTGTGGCCATCTTTTCAAAGTTTATATTGGTGAAATTTGTCTAGATAGATAGAATTTATTTGTGATTGGTAGGGTATTCCTAATAGTAAATATGAACAATCCAAAGGGGAAACACCATACCAAACAATGTCTTTGAATTGGCATATTCCAAAGGTGAAAAGGCACCGCTCAGATAATAGGAGACGGGACCATCCTTTTGAACCCATATGAGCTGATAGGGATGTGGATGTGGATTAGTAACCTAGTTAAGGAGGTTGACTAGGGCTTGAGATATTAAATTCTTTTGGCTTCCATTGTCCATAATTAGTAAGTCTAAAGAATTTTTTATTTGGAAATTATGAATGAAAAGTGGTTGGGTTGAGGAGTTTGAATGTTCCTCGGTCATTAGGATCAAAGAGGGATCCACTTTGGTGGGATTTTCCAGAGGCACTTCTTCACTGTCCTCCGCTGGTGGAGCAGTAATGAGCTCAGTGAGTAAGGATTTGTTGGTATTTAGATTTTTGAGGGTTTGACAATTTGAGGATTTGTGTGAAGTAGCCTTATGGAATGAACGCTAAGATGTTCTTGTATTTGTACGGATAACAGGATTTTCAGGATGAGTAGGTGGAAAACGAGTTGAAGAGTTGGAGTTGGTTGTTTGAGAGGGAGAGGCATGAGGGTTGGGGCAATATTGAGGAGTACAAACCCTAGGAGAAATATTCCTTTCAATAGCCAATTCTCTCTGAAAAAATTTATCTAATGTTTGATTTTTGAAAATATCTACCTCTATATGGAACTACATCAATAAACCAATGATAAATTTAAGAATGACTACCTCATACGGATCTGGAATGTGGAGATGTAGGAACAGATTACAGAAGAAGTTGATGTAACCTTGAATACTTTGTGAAGGGAGTTGTATGATTTTATGCCATCTCACCCATAGATATTGTACATACCCAGGTGGGTAGAATCGGGTTATCGATGCATCGGAAAGTTGAGCCCAAGTTCTAATGGTTATGGCAGAAGAAGTTCCTGGAGTAGTTCCAAGTTCCACCACGAATGTGGTATTTTCTTTCTCAGTGTCCCACCATGTTTTTGCAAGGCCTTCAAGGTGTAAGGAGGAAATTTGAAGCTTTCTCTCCTCAGTGAGGTGTGTGCATGTGTTAAAGTAGGTGGAGAGGATACGAATCCATGAGTCAACAACTTCTCCATTGGTTTTCCCAGCAAACTTAGCGAGTTGTATTCTAGCATGCAATCAGAATGGGTTTGGATTGGTCTGTTGTTGCATCCTCAGCAACTCATTGATTACAGAAGCAATATCTTGGACTGGATTTGAAGTGTTGGAATCTGAGTCTACTGCCAAGGGATCTCTTCGAGGAGGCATGGTGAGGCCAATTGAAGAGAAAATCCAATGTACGTGGTAAAATTGAAATGGAGCAAAGGAGATGCGGTCTAGAGGGAGAGATCTGTATTATTTTATATCTTTGAACCTCCTCTGTGTTGTATTGGAGATCCGTGTGCCCTTGGGGCTATGAGATTTGTCTATCCACTTGCATTAACATATCAACCCGAAGGTGGGTGAAATATGGAATATTTCATAAAAAACCCAATTTTTTTTTACCCCATAGTCAAGATCTTGCGGCTTTGATACCATTTGATATTCTACACACATGCTTTCTAGGGTGTGATAAATGAATCATAGGCTAAACCGGTAGTGTTCCAGCTGAATACAAGTGCACAGTTGCAGGAGATGTGCAAAGGTGAAAGGGAGTGCATAGGAGGTGTAGCTACATGTGCCCTAGGTGGGGGGCACTGATAGTACAACATGATGATGGAGGATATATGAGCGTTTTTCCCATGAATATGGAGTATTTTCAAGAGGAGCCCAACATCAGTCTGGCCTGCTCCTACTTGCTGAGCACATTCCGACAAGATGGAGAAACCTCCAGTGAGAGAGAAAGCCTATGGGGAAGGATATCTCTCTGTGTGGGGGGCGATCATGGATGGATTGGAAGACCAGAGGCTGCCATGGAAGAGGAACTCTAGCTCCTTCAAGCTAAACCCTAGAAACGAGAAAACTAAGCAAAAAAAGGAAATGCAGAAAATGAGAGACAACCGTTTTCAGAAAAAACAAAAGAAGAATTTATTTATTAGAGAGAGTCCTCTTATATAATATGCAGCTTACTTAATTACATAGATAAAAATAATAATTAATAAACCTATGTTAACCTCTCTCCTTATTCTCCATGCTGTCCCATCCATACCTAATTTAACCATCAAGTCCCATCATCATTGTCCGGGATCGTTTAAACTATTGAATGAAATAAACAGTGTTAATCCAATACCAAATCTCATAAGCTCTGGCTCAGAGCATTTAAATCATTTAAAATAAATAACAAACATAATGATAAAATCAACTATTGAATCCCATATGCTCCGGCTGAGAATGTTTAAAACATTTAAATAGAATAAGAAAAATACCACCAAACCAAACATCGAATACGAGAAGAATTGGTTGTAACTTTTCGTATGCACTACAAGAAATAAATACACTATATAACCATTCTCGATACATAGGCTATGCCATATAAGTAAGCTAGGATTACAAGGATAATATGACCACTGTATTAACCATAGGGTTAAAATAAACAATGCTGGAATTATATCCTTTAACAAAACATATCAAAATAGAAGCACTCAACAGAGCTAGGGTTTTCCCTATGTTACCATACAGAAACAAATTCAATATTTCGTTACAGTGTATAATAAACAACAATAATGAAATTATGAAAGGATTAAATAAATTACGAAGTGAGGGATTTTCCCCTTCATTTCTATACAGAAGCGAAACAACCAACCATTATAATTTAACATAAGTAAAACCCTTTAAAAATGCTAAGCCTTTCATAGAAATATAGCGCGGGCATAAACACAAAATATATCCACATCTAAGTAATATTATGAGCAAGTATTATCATAGTGCCATTGCTAGAAATGGCTCTAATATTTCCAAACATTCATATTACAATTAAATACAGTGCTCTCAGCAAATGATGTGCCAAATTAAACTAATTGAATAAACCCCAATTTTCCAGATTCGCTCTCATACACATAGACATACAATTAAAAAACACGGAACCATGATTTAAACATAAAGTCTAAAATAAATTAAACCGAGCACCCACTTGACATATCACCGTCACCATTAAATTCTACACAGGCTTGAGAACATAAGATGCGATTTCATAAATTAAACCAACAAGGAGTCGAGAAAATAAAATAGAAAAACCATTATAAAAATCCAAACAAAATATTTTAATTACATAGTAAATCCACCACAGTCGTTTCAATTTTACAAACGCCCGAGCGGGTCATAAAAATAAAATCCCCAAATCCACGATTAAAGCCTGAGTTTTGTTACTATTTCCAAACCATGGAAAATCCCAAATGGGAATCCTTTTACAAACTACATACATAGAACCCCTGTTCCCTTCCAAACCCCATAAACAACCAAACATATGGTATAAGGCCCTTGCGTATGGGATTACCAGGAAATAGATTGATCTACTGTCTCTTCCATAGTCACAATTTGTTCCACACACCATCAGACATGCATCAAACCTAGAGGGGCATCATAAGTATGTCATAACAAAACACCAAAATGAATGCGTAACAATTTTAAACCACAGAGATGCTTGCAAACATGTCAAACAATTCGATTAGACTATGTAACCATGCCTCTGTTAGTGAATCCCCAAATATGGAGCTCACCCGCCCTCCTCCAACAACATTCACCTTGTGAAAGAATGGCCTCCAAAACCCTAGCCTTGGTTTTATGAAGACACCAGCGTGGAGGAAGCCATGCATCCTTCACATGGGCTCCATTATTACGACAACTATCACCCATCATGTTTTAGATTTCAATCCAACATAAATAAAAAATATCAGAGCATCATTAAACCAGATAGAAGATATCCATATACAAGTACAAAAATATATAATAGAAAGGCAATAAACATCATCGCAAAATAGAAAACATATGAGAATAGAAGAAGAACATGAACATAGGAATAGTTCATATTATTTTTTTATAATTTCAAAGTTAAGAATAATATGTCCCTTATATCTTAGCAGTATTATTAACCCTACATTTTTGTTTTTTTTACAGATTTTAGGGACATTACAAGTGGTATGAAAACCCAGTTTCAAACACTTAGAGACCTTATGGGAACCACTGAAACACCTGTTGCAGAAAAAAATATTTCAAAACTTTATTTGTGATTTTGTAAACTAACAGAAGATTACTTGTTACTAAATGTTTAAATTGCATATTTAAATAACTATCCAAATCATGGAAACTGAAGAGAACACCGTCAACAAGGGAACCTATAATACCCCATGAATTCATAGTTATTAATTTTGCTGGAAAATACTTTGATTATTATTTTATTATTTTTTGAGAGGAAGGTCAAGAATAAAACATTATTGTAATAAACATTCCCTATTTAATAAAATATGCTGAAGGGGAACAAAAGTGGATATAGATGTTGAAAGAGTGTTTGCTGACCCACAAGAAGAAAATGACAAGTGGAAAAGACCATTGAGTGAGAACTCAAGATGCAAGAGGCATCATCCCAAAAAATTAGGTCTGCAATCCTAGTTGAGTTGCTAAAGAGCAGGATGCTCATAAATGACCAAGTTCTAGGAAAAATAATATTTAACAGTATGTCCATGAGCAATAGGAGGCTAGCACTGGACATGGATTAACATCTGTGTAATGCAAGAGATGGAACATTAAGATATTTTTCTGTTGTGGTTCAACAAATAGGATCAGGGGTTTTGGAGAAAGTAATTTGGCTGCTCTGGGATTTTGTTGGGAGGAACAACTTCTCCACTTTTGTTTTACCAACGTTTGTAGCTAGGGTTTTCACCCTAGCTTGTGCTGATGAGCACCTACTAAGGAATCTGGAATCCTTAGTAGCAGTTCAATGATGTAAACAAAGATAAACTGAAACAAAGACTAAGCTAAAGTAGTAAAAAGTAAATAACATGAAAAAAACAGTAAAGAAATGTATAATGGTGATTTTATTGATATTACCTCCGATGAGGAGGTTGGTGGAGTCCGTTGCACTGATCCGATGTCGGTGGCTTTGAGCTCCAAGCTGCTTCTTTTCCTTTTCCGGTGGTGGAAATGGGCCAAAAAGAGTTCTCAATGGTGAAAGTAGCTTGATGGTAAGCTAGGGTTTCGAGAATAATTTCGGGAGAGGCAGGATGCTTATGACTGTGGATGTGAAATGAGGGGTCTCCACCACTTATTTATAGTTTTTTAGTGGTGGAGTGCTGGCCCATGGTTTAGGGCAGCTTGTTTAGGGTTTTTCCTCCTTTTCCTCATTATTTTATATTTTTTCTTCCCTTTTGGGGATTTTGCTATTTTTAGAGGAATTTTGGACATTTTTGGAGGAAAAAGGGGGGTTTTGGGCCTTTTGGAGGCATGTTAGGCCTTTTGGAGGCTTTTTAGATGGTTTTATGGCCTTTTAGAGGCATTTTAGGCCTTTTGGAGGCTTTTTAGTGGGATTTTCAGGGAAATATGGTGGGCAGATAGACAAATTAGCCATGTAGTGGGGTAGATGAGGTAGTTAACCATTTTTTGGTGTTAACAGATTGCCCCCTGATGTGCGAGGGCAGGAGCTCATCGTATGGCCGATGGACATCATGAGTCATATCTGGTTTTGTATTGGGGTGTGGAGAAGAGAAGGAAGCAACTGAAGTCCGGGACACCGATCTCGAACCACCTGCAAGGACTGAAAAGTACATAACCTCAATAATGGATGAGGGATCATCTGATAATATGGACGAGGTGGGCATTCCCATGCTCGTATCAGTATATAACATAACAGTATAAATGGTCCTCAAATACTGGATGAGGAAAAGTATCTCAATAGATGGACAAGGTGGGCATTCCCATGCTCGTATCAAGATACATAACAATCACTTGTGAGGCCCAAAATGAAAGACCTGGAGTAAACAATCACTGTGCATATCATGAGAGTCCA
>LPNX010857079.1:15579-34693 GCA_001517045.1 Pseudotsuga menziesii
GACATCCAATTTTGCTCCTTCCATTTGGCGTAGACTTTAGTAGCAAATAAAAATTCCATTTTAGCTTCCTAGTTATCTCCTTCTTTAGCTCATTTTTTAATTCCCTACTTTTCTCCTCTTTCAATAACATGTTTAGCTCCCAGTTTTGCTTCAAGTTTAACTTCATTTGTAGCGTCAGTTTTAGATTCCTTTTTAATGTCCAATTTGGCTTCAAAGTTTTTGCATACTATGACTAAATAGTTAATGTTGATTAAGTTGTCATTGATGCCAACAATGTTTGGTCATTAATACCAACTGTTGAGTCCTTGGTTCCCCTTGTGAAGCCCCTGAGGGTTAGTGTTTAGTTTGTGGTTGTTTGTGTCAGAGGAGCCCTTTTAATCTTGTCCAAGCCCAATCTTGAAGCCCTTGGAGGCATTGGAATAATGAAAAAATCCCTGGTTACCCATTGAATTGGTCAAGTGCCCCTAAGCTGTATCTTGGTCCCATTTGAGTCCATTGTCGAGTTCCTTACTCATGGTTGATCTTTGGTTACTCGTCTTTTTGCTGCTTGTTATGCTTGTACTTGTTTTGCTCTCTTGATTGGTTGCTCAATGGATGATGTGGCTCATGTGTGTAAAGTCCTTGATGTGTTGATGGTGAATCACATTTCTTGCATTAGATGGTCTTGAGGTTGTTAAGTTGTTGTGGGGTCCTTTAGTCCACAAGCTTAGATCTTGATCCTCTTGCATGTGGAGATTTAGGTCTTGGAACCCACACTTAGGGTGGTATGTTGGAACCCATTCTTATGGGGTCCTTGGTGTTCTTGAAATTTTAGGTCTTGAACCCACATATATGGTGGTTTGATGTCCTTTGGATGATATATGGTCATTCGCATGTAGTAGCCTTTTGATCATGCATATGAAGCCCATAAGGTGCTGCAAACTAGTGGTGAGGTCTGTGTACCTCTGTTTTCGGGTGCTGGTACTCTTATGGTGATGAATATATATATATATATATAGTGGAACCATTGGATTTTTTTTTAATGATACGAAGACCTTGAACATGATAATGTTGAATCCCTTGAAGTCCTTAGAAAGTATATTGTTTAAATATTATATGATATCTTTGAAAGAGTCCTTGAAACCCTTGCATGTGGTGCCTTGGGTCTTGAACCATTATGATGTATGGTCCTATTTGTGGTTATATGGCTATTGGGATGTAGGTGGAGGCAGATCCCACATACGTGCCTTTGATACGTTGAAGAATACTTTGAATAAGACTTTGAAACTCTTGTAGTTGGTGGTATGGTCTTTGGCACCCTCATGTGTGGGGTCTTTGACGTCCTAGACATATTGAAGAATTTAAGGGTATTAGAACAAGAATTTGCAAATAAACCCATCATACGGAGATATTCATCATAAATCCTTTTCCATTGATATGTGGAACATCTTCTAACTCCTTACGGTTGAAGAGATATGAATTTTTGAAGTAGGTGTACCCGACCTTTTTGGGTGAGCCGACCAAACAAAACATAATTTAATTATTTGTAATTTTGAATTGCATGTCGGCCCATGGTAATAAATTTTCTCCAAAACCTATATAAATATAATATCAAACATTTCATTTCTTCATCATCAATTCTCTCAGAAAGTTTGCAACTCTTGGAGAAAAGTGCGAAATTTTGTGACAGAAAAATTTCGCGGCATCTTCACTAAAAATGGCATAACTTTCTCATACGGAATCGAAATTACAAAATTCTTGGCTCGTTGGAAATATTGTTATGAGGGCTATGTGATGACACGATATAGAGTTTATTTTGGTTTTTCTACTGTTTCTTCATCTTATGATCTTCAAAAAGGTACAAAACCATCTTGGTACAGGTTGGTTCAGTTGAGTAAGATTGTCACAAGTTCCCTTATGTGGAGTTGTTTTGACTCAGATTGGCCAAGTTGTCTGAGCAGTTGCTTTGACCCAGGTGGCCTAAGTTTGGCATGCAGACTCAGATTGACAGAGTCAGATGATTGATTGGTACAACGTAATTGGACATGTTACTAGTTTAAATCGGATGCAATGATGAGCAAGTGATGAGTTCATGAATAATGATCAGATGATGAGTAGTGTGATACAACAGATGGTGATTAGTTGATGAGTAGTGTGATACAACATGAAGTAATCAGTTAACGAGTATTGATCATATGATGAACAATGGTTAGTAGTGGTATTAGTTGTGTAGTGTGGTACCGATTATGCAGTGTAGTACATGTGTTGATTATAAGGTCCACAGGATCAGTGTAATTGTGGTTCAGTAGTTAAATGCCTATTTTCTTATCAGAGTGGCATGATGGGGAAAAAAAAGGATATCGTAGCCTCTTTCCAGTTGAAGCCGAAGAACTATGGAGTTGTAGCTTACTTCAGGTTGTATCTTGTAAATTAGGGGGTTGTATCCTCCTTCCAATTATTTCTGAAAAAACTATTTTAAAAAGGCTTATGTGGTTTCCCCCCAGGACTTTGGTTTCCCCGTAAAATCTTGTGTACATTGTTGCTAGTCTTTCTATGTGATGATGATGATATGATGATTATTATAACACTATTGATGATGATATAATGATAATGTGATAATGCATAATATTGAATAAGTTGTTGATTGTTAAAGTTGAAAAGGTAATAAAGACTGCACACACAGATTCACCCCCCTCTCTGGGTGTCTGGTGTGTCCAACAATTGGTATCAAAGCAGGTCCTTCACAGAAAGCCTTATCAGCTCGAAGGAGATCTTTGACACACCATGGGGTTCTCAATTAATGGAGTGTCATTGCTTTGTGGAAGAAATTACTTCTATTGGAAAAGAAGAATGCAATTTTATCTTGAGGCAGAAGCAATTGGTATCTGGAAATAAGTTCTTACTGGATATACTCCTCCAAAGAAATTGAAACAACAACTCAGAAGGAAGCAAAGAAGAATAATTCAATGGCTATGGAAACCATCCTTGAAGGATTAACATATCACCAAAAGAAGAAGATAGGAAAGTGCATCTTAGCTAAGGAACTATGGCTCAAAATAGAACTGATCTACTCCACGAAAGAACAAGAAGAAGAGGTTATGAAACTCATGATTGAAGATCTTACAGATCTCCAAAGGGAGAAAATATGAAAGTACAACTCAATTGAAGAATTGTAGTTCAAAATAAATTAGCAAAATGAAGAACAAGAAGTAGAAGAAAGGCCAGTACAAGATCCAGGTAAGTATGAAGGTATGTCCCCTAAACACTATGTTTGTAATGGTTTTAAAGAGATATGTTTATCAGGTATAGAAGATAAGAGCCATTTTTAATTCATATAATGAAATACTTCAGATTGTGATGAAAATCCTTGCTCTCTGATAAGTGCTAGAAATCTAACATATACTATGATAGATAATGAAATTACTAATGTTTCGCAAGAAGTGAAAAATATTTGTGAACATAACTAAGTATTGCAGGAGCAATCGCACAAATCTGATAAGAAGAATATAAGAAGGCCACACAAACTATAATTGATCTAAAACTCTGAGTTGAAGAAGCGACCATAATCAAAGAACCCATATCCAACTCTTTGAAAGATAAACTTGAGAAGCCGACTACAAAAATAGAAAATCAAACAGAAGAAATCATCAAGCTCAAAAGACAACTAGAAGATAAGGAGAAAGAATTGATTTGCACGCTACAAGACAAACATAGTGAGATAAGTACCTACAAGACTCAAGAAATATTGGTAGAGAAATTAAGAAGAAAACAAGAACTTGAAATCAAATACTTTAAGGTAGAGTTACAAAATGTATGTCTCACAAACTTTGAATTTGAAAAGGATCTCTCAGAACTCAAAAAAGGAGAATCATCCACTAAAAGATCAATTGCGAAAAGTTCCATGAGGATGATCAGAATTCAAAAGGATAGATGGAAGACAATATCTTTGATTTGAACAAACAGGTAGAAGAAGTCAAGAAAATAGAAGAATATATAACAAGACAACTCCAAGAAAAAATAGAAATTTGTCAACAACAAGGATTGAAGATCCTCTCTTTGAAGGAAGATCTAGACAAAACAACTACTCAGTTAAATACAAACTCAAAGATCATGAATAACATTGAAGAAAGTAAAATCTCTATAGTAAAATAAGAAAAGGATAACAATAATACATGTATTCTCAGAAGATCCCATGATAAAAAAGAATCAAGAGAAGTTACTACTCTAGATATCCTATAAGGTTCCATGGTCACTGCTATGAGTGTAACAACTATGGTCATAAAGCCATTCATTGTGGAGCTCATGACAAAATCACTCCAGGAATAAATCAAGATGGGTTTTTCATTTAGTGGTACAATTGTTATCATTATGGTCATTTCGCAAAACATTGCAGGATGCAGGGACAAGTTAAAGTTTGGAGAAGAAATAAAGATCAATCGAATGACGTGAACAACCATCAACTGACTAAAGTATGGAGAATAAAGTTAGTAGATCAAAACAAAAATGATGGAAATATTGGGAAAAACCCAATGCCATTTTCAAGACTATCGACCAATAATATGAAGTGTACAAAGAATGTGTAAAAGGGTATATGTACCTAGTTATCATATTTGAGTATCACATAGTAGTTGGTTCCAGCGGTATTCATGTGACAGAATACAAGTTCGTCAAAGTAGCATTGGTGATAGGAGAAACAGTATTGGAAAAAGAAGTTCTTATTCCCATAAATGCAAACTTGAAGAAAAGTCGAAAAGGAATAGAATTTGATGACAGGGGGAGCATGCCCTAAGGAGGAGTAGTATGGTGAAAGGATGTTCCCTTTTCCATTGATGCCAAAGGGGGAGATAAGTTTTGTTGATAGGGGGAGCTTGTTCTGAAGACTAGTTATGGTGTCGTCATCAATGACAAAGGGGGAGATTGTTGATTAAGTTATCATTGATGCCAACGATGTCTAGTCATTAATGCCAACTGTTGAGTCCTAGGTGCCCCTTGTGGAGCCCCTGAGGGTTAGTATTTAGTTTATGGTTGTTTGTGTTAGAGGAGCCATTTGACCTTGTCCAAGCCCAAACTTGAAGCCCTTAGAGGCCTTGGAACAACGACAAAATCCCTGGTTACCCATTGACTTGGTCAAGTGCCCCTAAGTTGTATCTTGGTCCCATTTGAGTCCATTGTCGAGTTCCTTACTCATGGTTGATCTTTGGTTACTGGTCTTAGTGTTGCTTGTTATGCTTGTACTTGTTTTGGTTTCTTGATTAGTTGTTGGATGGATGATGTAGCTGATGTGTGTAAAGTCCTTGATGTGTTGATGGTGAATCCCATGTTTGCATTAGATGGTCTTGAGGTTTTTAAGTTCTTTTGGGGTCCTTGAGTCCAAAAGCTTAGATCTTGATCCTCTTGCATGTGGAGACTTAGGCCTTAGAGCCCACACTTATGGTGGTATGTTCGAACCCATTCTTATGGGGTCCTTGGTGTCCTTTAAATTTTAGGTATTGAACCCACATATATGGTGGTTTGATGTCCCTTGGATGATATATGGTCATTGGCATGTAGTAGCCTTGTGATCATGCATACGAAGCCCAAAAGGTGTTGCAAACTAGTGGTGAGGTCTTTGTACCCCTCTTTTGGGGTGTTGGTACTCTTATGGTGATGAATATATATAGTGGAACCATTGGATATGTTTTTAATGATATGGAGGCCTTGAACATGATGATGTTGAATCCCTTGAAGTCCATGGAAAGTATCTTGTTTAAATATTATATGATATCTTTGAAAGAGTCCTTGAAACCCTTGCATGTGGTGCCTTGGGTCTTGAACCATGATGATGTATGGTCATATTTGTGGTTATATGGATATTGGAATGTATATGGAGGTAAATCCCACGTGTGTGCCTTGATATGTTGAAGAATACTTTGAAACTCTTGTAGTTGGTGGTATGTACTATGGTCTTTGGCACCCTCATGTGTGGGGTATTTGACGTCTTGTACATATTGAAGAATTTAAGGGTATAAGACCAATAATTTGAAAATAAACACATCATAGGGAGATAGTCCTCATCAATCCATTTCCATGATATGTGGATCATCTTCTAACTCCTTACGGTTGAAGAGATGTGAATTTTTGAAGTAGGTGTACCCCACCTTTTTGGGTGACCCGACCATACAAAAGAGAATTTAATTATTTGTAATTTTCAATTGCATGTCGGCCCAAGGTGATAAATTTTCTCCACAGCCTATATAAATATAATATCAAAAATTTTATTTGTTCATCATCAACTATCTCGGGAATTTCGCAACTCTAGGTGAAAAGTGCAAAATTTTGTGACAGAAACATTTATGGGCATCTTCACTAAAATTGGCATAACTATCTCATACGGAATCATAATTACAAAATTCTTCGCATGTTGGAAAGATTGTTATGAGGGATATGTGATGACATGATATAGATTTTCTTTTTGTTTTTCTACTATTTCTTCATCTTATGATCTTCAAAAAGGTACACAAGCATCTTGGTACAGGTTGGTTCAGTTTAGAGAGATTGGCATAAGTTGCCTTATGTGCAGTTGTTTTGACTCAGATTGGCCGAGTTGTATGAGAAATTGGTTTAAACTAGGTGTACTAAGTTTGGTGTGTAGACTCATTGACTGATTCAGATGATTGATTTGTACAATGTAATTGGATAGGTTACTGGTTTAGTTTTGGCGCAGTGATGAGTTCATGAATAATGATCAGATGATGAGCAGACATTGATTATATAATGACCAGTGTGATACAACAGACACTGATCAGTTGATCAGCAGTGTGATACAATAGATAGTGGTCAGTTGACGAGTAGTGATCAAATGATGAACAATGGTTAGTAGTGGTAGTGGTTGTGTAGTATGGTAGAGATCGTGCAATGTAGTATAAGTGTTAATTAATAGGTCCACATGATCAGTGGATTTGTGGTTCAGTATTTCAGTGTCTATATTCTTATCAGGGTGGAAAGACGGGGCAAGGAAAGGAGGTTGTAAGGCTCCTTCCGATTGAAGCCGAAGAACTAGGGAGTTGTAGCTTCCTTCAGGTTGTATCCTATAAATTAGGGGGTTTTATCCTCCTTCGAGTTGCAACTAGAAAATTGAATTCTCTGTAATAAGGGGCTTGTTTCCTCCTTTGAGTTATTTCTAAGAAACTATTTTGAAAAGGCTTCCGTGGTTTCCCCCCAGTACTTGGGTTTCCATGTAAAAATATTGTGCACGGTGTTGTTATTCTTTCTATGTGATGATGATGATGATAATGTATAATATTCAATAATTTTTTGATTATTAAAGTTGAAAAAGTTATAAATACTGCACACACAGATTCACCCCCCTCTCTCTGTTCCTGGTGTGTCCAACAGTTAAATTATTGAGGAGTTGGGGGTTAAGGGAATATAGGATTTAGGGATTAGGGGTTAAGGGATTATGGATTTGTTGAGGCCTGGAAAATCGCAGGTGACAACAGCAAGGGATTCTCCCCGGTAAACGTTCCCAACTAGCCCGTTACTATTTGGTATGGGTAATCCGTCCGGTTTACGATCCAGCTACCGTAGTTCAAGTAACAAAAATAAAGGGTTTTATCGGTTACGGCCCGGTCCACCGTGTGTATTTTTTTTAGTTTTTTATAATTAATTATGAGATGCAGGTGCCTATATAAGAATGAAGATTGATAGAGAATACGAGGAGCAATCACAATGTGATGCGCAGGTTCTTACCTCTCATCTTAACTCTCTCGCATCTAAATCACACACAACAAGAAAACTAACTTAACTATCTAAACTATCCCCAGGGAGCAAGATTAACATTTATCAATGAGTAATGTATTTATGCGCATGCATTAAGAAAAATCACAGATAACTGTTACTTATTTCAAAATACATGAACAGTAATAGATAGATGAACAACCAGATAGCTAATTTTTTATGAACAACATTCATTACTCATAGTGGAAATTTCATGAAATAAACTAGAGAGCATTCATACAAGAACATAGGTTCAAAAAGTTAGAACGATCTCATAGTTCATGGACACAAAGCTGAAAACGAAATAGTTCAAATTCAACACATCCATGGCACAGCATTTGAAACCTTCCACAAAGCTTTCTCCAACAGGAAACTTGTAATTTCTTTACGCAAAAGGAAATAGTTCTTCTTACATCAGACTCTCACAAATATCAATGGGAAAAAGTCCTTATTCTATCTAACTCTCCTATACTTATACTACAAGCCAAACTCTTGGAATTCCCCTCAGTGACCTTTGGGCTCCCCCAACCATTTAATCTCACAATTTTGTCTTTTGTGAGTGCCCATGATTCACACAAACGTTACATTTCAAATCTAAGATTTAAAAGCACTTTTATGAAAAAGGACCAGCTTGGTAATTGACGAAATCTTCCCAATCCTGGGCCTTTGCTGTTATTGATCTGTCTGAGATCTCAAACCCTTAATTTCTTCTCCTCTGTTTCTTCATTTTCTTTCTCTTCCTTCCCTGCTGCCTCATTTTTTCTGCTTAGTCTTCTAGACATATCTTCTTTGTAGCAACCATCACCCTGTCATGAAAAACCAGTTCTTAGATCACTTAGCGTTCGACAAAGTAAATCAAACTATATTAAAACATACATCTTGTAAAATGAACTATTAAAAATATTAATGTATGAAGAGAAAAATGATAATGCAGAGAAAATCCTGCACTTTCGTATCTTGAACTCAACTAAGTCCACTGTCCAAACTTAAAACCACAAATCCGAAAAACAAACTCCTTATCTTAATCCCGACTGCATCTGGACCAAATTGACAACTTCTGATGAAAGCATGGAGAAAGACAGAGTAACTGCCATCAAAAAATAGAGTGAAAGCTCACGAGAAAGGCGGGAAAACCCCTACCGGCGGGAAAAATCCTAAGCAACGATCCAAAACAAACTTTCATCGGTGAACGAAAAACTAAGGATCGGGTGATTAGCCTTCTAAGGAGCCACAACGGCGGGCGACGCATGGTCTAAGGGTTCCGCAGCAAAACAAATAGTCGGTGAAATAAAACACTAACTGCAACATCGAAACCCGGAACCACGCAGTATCGGACGACTAATTCAATGAGGAGCCGCAACGTCGGAACTCACATGAACTAAGGGTCCCGCAGTAATAGAAAACAATGATGAAAGTCAAACCATCGACGAAAAATAGAACAAACCATGTGTCAGATGGTTAGTTCGTTCGGGAGCCGTAATGGCGGAAAATAATCAAACTACAGCTTTCAATCAAAGGAATGAACTACTCCGATAGCGAAGAAAAAACAAAATGAAAAGCAATGAACCCGTGGAATCGACAAAGATAAGGTCTTCCATCGGAATGCTTGCAGTCTGCCATATGAAATGGCGACAACACAAAGGACTATTGTTCCGACGGTGGTGAAACAAAAATGCCAAAATAAAATAAAACAAAAAAGCGCGTCGGCGAAAAGCATTGCTTTAGATCGGGTCATTCATTAGTTAATTTCTGCAACGGCTGCTACGTAGATGACTACGGCCCCGATTTACTGTTTAATAAACTTTCGACAGCGAAAACCAAACTTCAAGTTCAAGTCAAACAAAACATAGTCATTTAGTTTCCTTAATTCAACCTCACAAGATCCAAATTTGTAGCAGAAGACAACAAAGTTCAGCAATCCAAAACAAAACCAAGCAAGATAAAATTAAAAGGAGGGTCCAAAATTTTTAAAAATTTGAGAAATAGTTGCAGCTGCAACAATTGGCGACTACCTGGTGAACCTAGATCTCTGGACAATTTCTTCCTTAAGTAATGGACTGTTTAACAATAAAACCAACCTGTTGAATTCTTCTAGATGTATGGATTTCCCAAATGGCAAATATATGTAGTTTTAATCATTGAGGATAGTCCAATTTAGGAAAATGGAAACCAAGATTTTAAAGTCAAGATAACTCTTTCGAGGCCAGGAATATGAGTTTCATTATTTACCTCTGTCTTCGGGTAGCTTCTAGCTTGGACACCAAAGGATTGTAACATATGGTAAATAGAAATATTCATTTGTTCCTCATTCCCATGCCATTTTGCACTTTTGTGCTTTTGGACCTTCTGTCCTTTTTGAGTCCTCCTGCATGCCTTTCTTTCTGAATTTTTATTCAGACTCCTCTATCCATAGTGTCCTTTTGTGTGAGTGATGTATTTAATTTTCAGCTCACAGACGGAGAAGAACTTTGGCAATTTTGTACTCATTTGATTAAGTACTTTGTTTTGATACATATTGCTTTCTTAGGAGTTTTTTTTTTTCCTAACTCTTATTTGCCCTCTGGATTTCAATTCTTGGCATGGGATTATTTATATATAATATACTGTTTACCTTGCTTCCTTTCCATGGGTCTTTTGCTGTCACTCCCTAGGACATTTTTAAATGTGCGATGGATGGAGCCTCGAAATAGTATTCCAGACTTTTTTGATCTTGAGTTATTTTACAAGGATTAAGTAGGACTTCAATGTGTTCATAGCCATTCAGGAAAATTGTTAAACTAGAAGAAATTCTTTCAGATAACACAATAGTACACAATAATCAAGAATTTTAGTTAATCCAGAATTCTGATGCTCTCCATGCAACCAAAAGTTTGCCTCTTTTTTATTGAAATCAATTAAAATCTAAACTAATCAAAACATAAATAAATTAACTAAAAAATAAACAACCAAATCAATTTATTTAGGTACAAGATAATTCATAAACAAAAATCAAGAAAAAATAAAAATTTGAGAACTAAACCACTAACTGGTCAGTCCTCTTCCCACCCCTATAAATATGGCAATCTTTAGGTTAAGGGGGTAGGCTTGACTACAAAATGAAAAAGACCTAACCATTATCAAAACTACATCTACTGGTCTTGAAAAAACTATATCTGATACTGAAACTACTATTTTACAATCAATCTAATCAACCCGTGAAAACCGAAGGAAACCGGGTTGGGTGTCTGATGTACTGCTAGCTTCTTTCGATTGGTAGTTTCCCGGTTCTAGTTCAATGAAGTAATTCCCCAATACAGAATTCACTGGTTCATTCTTACCCTCCAACTGAGTAACATTGTACTTCATGTGGGGCTCTCTTAATACTTTAATTTGATTGGGACTTCCTTTATAAGGCAACCAAAGATGTGACCAATCTGATGCAAAATATCCATTTAACTTTGCTGACCAATCCCGACTCAAAACAAGTCCATAAGCCTCAGGTATGTCTGCTACTACAATATCGATGAACTGACATACCTTTTTCATTTGAAGATAATCAAATCAGAACATCCTCCATTTCCCCAATTACCTTCACATTTGTTCTGTCTAATTGAATAACCTGCCAGGTAGATGGTTTAGGCTGTCCATTTATCTTTTTGCAGACTGAAAGAGGCATAACATTGACAGATGCCCCTGAGTCTACCAAACAGTTGTGCACGTTGTGGTTGAAAATCTCAAAGGTTAAGAGAAATGGTGGGGTTTTGTATTTAGACTTAACTCCCACACAAGGTTCACCAATCTCTTCTTCTCTGGTTTCATTGTCAGTGGGAAGCTTTTCTTCAGGTATTTCAAGTGCTTTTAACAATTTTTCTTTCTGCTGCGGCACATTACACATTTCAAACAGCGTGATATTTTCCTTAGCCTTCTTAATATCTTCCACAATATCGTACTCCATCTTGTGTTCTTTGAGATTCTTTTTTGCATTATCAATCTTCTCTTTAGCAGGCTTAACAGGCATGCTGATTTGCTTTTGATCATGACTTGTAATGGTGAATTCATGTATTTTATCAGCTGTGGTTTTCTTCTGAATTTTCTTTACATTCTCTTGAAGTCTCTTAATTTTAGGGAAAACTGACCTGTCTTCTTTTATCAAACCTTGAATTCTAGTTGTCACATTTGTTTCTGATATATCCTCATGTTTCAGATCACTTTCCTCTTCGGTATCAAACATCGAGACACAGTCCCATAAAACCATGGCATCATCCTCTTGTTTTTTGTCGCTTTGTTACCCTTTTCTTCCTCATCATTAGCCTCTGTTAGTTTAGAGTCCAGCAGCTGATTCATTACTAATGTCATTGAATTTATCCATTGAGGACAATTTTTTTTCAGAATGGGGATACTGATGAAAGGTGCAAAATTTATCCATACCTACCTTCGTTAAGTTCATTGATGCATGACTATGTGGAGGAGGTTTAGACTGATTGTTATCCTCTCTCGTTTTGTAGTAAGGCTTATATGCTTTCTCAGCCTCCTTATCTTTTTCCAAATCTATCATCCTGTTAGATAGTTTCTGCATCATTCTCAACATTCCTTCAAGGTCACGTGACTGCTCCTCCTTAGGCTCAGGATAATCTTCTATGCTTTCCTTTTCAACTTCTACTCTCTCAGCTTCTTCATAAGTTTCTGATAACGCAGGTTTAACTTGCATCTTAGCAAACATGGCCAAGTCAGGCCCTAAAGCTGAAGTATAGTATCAATCAGGACTTTATCAGATGGTTTATCATTTACAGAGAAATTCTTAAGATAAGCAACAAACCTTTGTGTGAAACTATGCACTTTCTCTTTTCTTTCTTTCTTCAAAGCACATAACCCTTTCATTAGAGCTGTGTGATTTTTTTGAGCTGGATACTTACTTCTGAATATCCTTTCAAATGTGTCCTAGTCTGGGATTGAGTTTGCAGGTAGAGAAAAATACCATGAAGTTGTTGCTCCTTTCAGGGTATGTGGAAATAATCTGCATACTACATCTTCATGTTCTCCAGCCCTTATCCCTTCTATAGCCAAGTAAAAGCTTTGTAAATGATCATCTACTAAAATATTTTCACTGGGATCAAACTTAGGCAGCATTTTCTCAAAATCCTAAGGTAAGTCATGCAAAGGGGGTGCCAGGTTTAGAGGTGAACTAGCCCTCCAAGCTGGTGGTGGATTCGGTGGGTTGGGTGGCTGATTTGTGTTTACGCCTGCCATGAGTCGAGGTGGAGAGTGAGGTGGTGAATGAGTAGGAGTATGAACAGGTGAACAATAAGGGGTCTCTGGGCCTACTTGATTCAAAGGCTGAACAACTTCCTGTAATGTTGTTTCTACCATTTCTTCCAAATCTCCAACCAACACCGAGTCTTCCAATACAAGACGGTCTTTCTTCTTATATTCTATTCTAGGTAAGTCAGGGATAATAGGAAATCCTCCAATCCTTTTCACATATGCCCTAGTATGTCTTCTCAGATCATTAACTACTTCGTTATCGACAGAATACAAGTGCTCTTTACCCTTCTCTTCAGGAATTGGATTGGGAAACAAACTGCTTTCTGAAATGTCACCAGTGGAATAATCTCGAGAAAATGGGTTTCCTTAGATAGCAATGCACTGGAGGCCCTCCTTCTAGTGCCAAAAATTGTTGAGGCCTGGAAAGTCGCAAGCGACAACAGCAAGGGATTCTCCCCAGTAAACGTTCCCAACTAGCCCGTTACTGTTTGGTATGATATAATATTGATAATGTGATAATGTATAATATTCAATAAGTTTTTGATTATTAAAGTTGAAAAATTTATAAAGACTGCACACAAAGATTCACCCCCCTCTCTCTGTGCCTGGTGTGTCCAACAGTTAAATTATTGAGGAGTTGGGGGTTAAGGGAATATAGGATTTAGGGATTAGGGGTTAAGTGATTATGGATTTGTTGAGGCCTAGAAAATCGCAGGCGACAACAGCAAAGGGTTCTCCCTAGTAAACGTTCCCAACTAGCCCGTTATTGTTTGGTATGGGGAATCCGTCCGGTTTACGGTTCGGCTACCATAGGTCAAGTAACAAAAATAGATGGTTTTACCGGTTACGGCCCGGTCCACTGTGTGTACTTTTTTTAGTTTTTATAATTAAGTATGAGATGCAGGTGCCTATCTAAGAATGCATATTGATAGAGAATATGAGGAGCGGTCACAATGTGATGTGCAGGTTCTTACCTCTTGTCTTAACTCTCTCGCATCGAAATCACACACAGCAAGAAAACTAACTTAACTATCTAAACTATCCCCAGGGAGCAAGATTAACATTTATCAATGAGTAATGTATTTATGCGCATGCATTAAGAAAAATCACAGATAGCTGTTACTTATTTCAAAATACATGAACAGTAATAGATAGATGAACAACCAGATAGCTAATTGTTTATGAACAACATTCATTACTCATAGTGGAAATTTCATAAAATAAACTAGAGAGCATTCATACAAGAACATAGGTTCAAAAAGTTATAACGATATCACACTTCATGGACACAAAGCTGAAAACAAAATAGTTCACATTCAACACATCCATGGCACAACATTTGAAACCTTCCACAAAGCTTTCTCCAATAGGAAACTTGTAATTTCTTTATGCAAAAGGAAATAGTTCTTCTTACATCAGACTCTCACAAATCTCGATGGGAAAAATTCCTTATTCTATCTAATTCTCCTATACTTATATTACAAGCCAAACTCTTGGACTGCCCCTCGGTGACCTTTGGGCTCCCCCAACCGTTTAATCTCACAATTTTGTCTTTTGTGGGTGCTCATGATTCACACAAACGTTACATTTCAAATCTAAGATTTAAAAGCACTTTTATGAAAAAGGACCAGCTTGGTAACTGACGAAATCTTCCCAATCCTAGGCCTTTTCTGCTATCGATTTGTTTGAGATCTCAAACCCTTAATTTCTTCTCCTCTGTTTCTTCATTTTCTTTCTCTTCCTTCCCTGCTGCCTCATTTTTTCTGCTTAGTCTTCTAGACATATCTTCTCTGCAGCAACCATCACCCTATCATGAACAACCAGTTCTTAGATCACTTAGCGTTCGACAAAGTAACTCAAACTGTATTAAAACATACATCTTGTAAAATGAACTGCTAAAAATATTAATGTATGAAGAGAAAAATGATAATGCAGAGAAAATCCTGCACTTTCATATCTTGAACTCAGCTAAGTCCAATGTCCAAACTTAAAACCACAAATCCGAAAAACAAACTCCTTATCTTAATCACGGCCACATCTGGACCAAATCGACAACTTTTGATGAAAGCATGGAGAAAGACAGAGTAACCGCCATCAAAAACTAGAATGAAAGCTCACAAGAAAGGCAGGAAAACCCCTACCGGCGGGAAAAATCCTAAGCAGCGATCCAAAACAAAATTTCATTGGCGAACGAAAAACTAAGGATTGGGTGATTAGCCTGCTAAGGAGCCACAACGGTGGGCGACGCATGGTCTAAGGGTTCCACAACAAAACAAATCGTCGGCGAAGTAACACACTAACTGCAACATCGGAACCCAGAATCACGCAGTATCGGACGACTAGTTCAACGAGGAGCCGCAACGACAAAACTCACATGAACTAAGGGTCCCACAGTAATAGAAAACAACGATGAAAGTCAAACCATCGACGAAAAATAGAACAAACCATGTGTCATATGGTTAGTTTGTTCGGGAGCCGCAATGGCAGAAAATAATCAAACTATGGCTTTCGATCAAAGGCATGAATTGCTCTGATAGCAAAGAAAAAACAAAATGAAAAGCAATAAACCCACGGAATCGACAAAGATAAGGGCTTCCATCGGAATGCTTGCATTATGTCAACTGAAACAGTGGCAACACAAAGGACTATTGTTCCGTCGGTGGTGAAACAAAAACACCGAAATAAAATAAAGCAAAAAAGCGCGTCGGTGAAAAACATGGATTTAGATCGGGTCATTCATTAGTTAATTTCCGCAACGGGGACTGCGTAGATGACTACAGCCCCGATTCACTATTCAATTAACTTCCGACAGCAAAAACCAAACTTGAAGTTCAAGTCAAACAAAAGATAGTCATTCAGTTTCCTTAATTCAACCTCACAAGATCCAAATTTGTAGTAGAAGACAAAAAATTTCAGCAATCCAAAACAAAACCAAGCAAGATAAAATTAAAAGGAGGGTCCAAAATTTTAAAAAATTTGGGAAATAGCTGCAGCTGCAACAGGATTATAGGGTTTAAAGGAATAAGGGTAAAGGGACTAGGAATTTGGGGCTCAGGGGTTAGGTAGTTTAATGGTTAATGGATTAGGGATTGATGTTTAAGGGATTAGAGGTTATGGGTTAGGGGTTAGGGATTAGAGGTTATGGGTTATGGGTTAAGGATTGTTATATTCTCCAGACTAATCTTGTGTTTACAGAATCGAAGCAGCCTAAGACAAGTTTTCTTATGGTGTCAGAGTGCTTACATCGGGATGTGTCATAACTTCTAGTGGAAGCTAGCACTTATCTATGAATCTGTAATTGTTTCATTACCGGTAGGTTTATAAGACATCCACAAATAGGTACCATGGGAATAAGTAGTTTTTAAGTACCCACCAAATGGATTACTAATTAGAAAATATATTGCATGACATAATGAGCTTGTCGCATTGGTGATTGAATATTTCACAATAATGCAATTAATTTTTAGGATATATACTCTTTTAATTTGAAACATATCCATCAAACTTCCAGAATGTGCCAACAATGATACATGGATCTCGCTTGTAGAATCACTGTAAAATTCTCAAATCAATCTTGTAGAAGAAGCTCTTGCAGGAAAATGACCTTCTAAAGTTGGAATTCTCACCAAATACCCAAAGCACATAAGAAAATACTAGGTTTCCCATCCTATGAAAAGGAAAACCAGGAACAACAGTCAACCCTTAAGCATTATTTAGTTTCCTTATGTAATGCCTAATAAAATGCTTGAGGAGCCAAGTTCTAGAAAGGGGATTGGATATTTAATATAACTTTATGAGGTGGTTGCAAATATGACACTTTCAAATGCTTAATACATTTTTCACATTATTATGTTTTCAATGTTCTAGATAGTAGAATAACAAATCTATAGACTGATATGACATTCATGTGAGTTGCTTTACTTTGATTGAGATACATAATGTAATATGATGTGTTTTGACATTCTATAATTGATCACGATGTGAAATGATGAATCTACTTTCATTTTTATTACTTATATTATTATATTACTAAACACATAACATGTTGTTCCTATCCCAAAACCCTTCCATGTTTTCTCATTTCTGCTAAGTTGTAGCATAGGTTACGTGTGCAAAAATTTGTGCAATGAACGTGAGTAAGAAGCTTTCAAAAGGGATTTGTAAGAAGTCGTCAAAAGACTCTGTATAATATGAGTCTTTCATAATTCTCACGTGAATTTTTATCTTAGATCGATTTATATTTTCTCTCCCCATCCTATAGTCATTTTCCTTTAAACCCTAGTCCATCCATTGAAACACAAGATTATGTGTTTCTTCTACAGTTTGCAAGTTGTTCATAATTGTTGTTGCCAACATACTTTTCTCCAACAATTAAAATCGAAACAACTCATTAACATGGAAAAGAGATACACGCATCCCTCTGCATGGATTCATGTGGAACAATTTTGGATTTTTATTGTCCTGTGTATCAACAGTCGTAGTAAATTGTTGGAATTAAAGAGAAAGTTGGAATTCAGAGAATTAATGTACAACATGACAAGTATGGGTGGTGATATGACACAATTTACTATCCCTTAATAACTAATATAGGTAAAACTCAACAAGGTGTAATAAAAACAGGCAAAGCCAAGCTATCAATAAAATCCTTACTCCAATTTATGGATGGCAGATAAGAACAACTCTCATACACGCAAAGCATTATATCTTATGCATGGATTAACATAAATTAGTTGGTAGTTTATTGGGCACTGATAACAGACCTTGGGTGGCCCATGCCAAAAATAAATAAGCATTTAAGGGCAGCTTAAAGGCTGTATAAATGAAATTGAAAAGTGGCAAAGGTGGGTATTGATTGAACACCTTTATGAAGGTGCGTAAATATAGGGGTCGGTAGTAAAAGAAAGAGGGTCTTTGTAGTCACTGGTACCTATGATATCTCTTATGATGTTTCCACGTTCATTCATCTTACGTACTCTCAATCCTTTTAATTAAGACCATAACCAATGCAAATACCATATGTTTATCATTGTTCTAGGCTACAACCATGGAGAAGAATCCAAACAGATCCTCTAGAAAGGGCGTAGTTGTTACAAGAATCTCCTTTATTTTTTTCTTATTTTGTTGATTCAATACATGATATTCTTCTCCAATAAAGTTATATTTATTACATAGAAGATATCTTCAAAATATATCCTCCAGGTGGATCAACACTTCAAAACATTATAGAAGACATTATTTCAAGGCTACAATCTCATCGAGGATGTAACATGTCATCTAGGGAACAAGTGTGTTGAGCCTCTCTTTGTTATTTACTTGCTCCAGGTGTTGTTGATGTAAGTGGACCAACCTATCAATGCAAATGTAGTGTTATCATTCTTCTTGATCACAATTTTTCAAAACCTTGTTATTACTGTTTATTGCATCTATATTAGGTCTGCAAATTGTCCTATTATTTATGCTTTTTGCTATAGGAAATTTGAAATATTGCATAAAATATGGTATAGGGAGCAATCTAGGAATGGCATTCTACTATATGAAAGAATCTATGTATGAAAATATGCTACATGGAACTCCTACCTTATATTGTTAGCTCACAGGTTCGTTTATGTATCTGGTCAACTCTAGGCCAAATTTGTGTTTTGTGGTGAACACTCTCAGTCAGTTCATGGTGGAGCCTAGGAGAGTGCACTAGATTGCCATAAAACATGTGTTGAGATACCTTGCAAGTACGATGGATTATGGTCTTGATTATAGGAGATCGGATGGGGTTAGATTGATTAGCTTCATGGATTCATATTGGTTAGGTAGTGTGGCAGACCAGAAGAACACTTCCGGATGTTGTTTCAGTTTGTACTCGGTAGCAGTGTCGTGGTTCAGTCAGAATAAAAATTTTGTTGATTTGAGTTCTGATGAGGCTCAGTACATGGAAGCTAGTCAAGCTAGTTGCAAGGCACTGTGGCTTCGCAAGTTATTGGTGGATTTATTTGATCAGACGCTGAGGCCTACAGTGATTTACTGTGACAATCAGAGTTGCATCCAGCTCTCTTAGAATCATTTATTTCACGACACATCAAAGCATATTGAGATCGAATACCATTTCATCTGTGATTATGTTCAGAGAGGAGATGTGGAGTTGCAG
>LPNX010857137.1:3430-49134 GCA_001517045.1 Pseudotsuga menziesii
AACAACCAGTTCCATGGTGTGGCATCCGTACCATATGACTCATGCTAGTACATACAATTACATTAATTATCCCACGCAGGGGAGCGGACATTTCGTTTTACAAAGGGGCAATTGCCCTGCAGAAGTGAAAAAAAATCCTCAGACTTTTCCAAGGTATAATTATGTACACTTCATGTACATGGAGTTGCCACCTAGTCGAAATAGGTGGGCAACAGGGTCAAAGTGGGTAAAGTGATCTTTAATCTCATAGGTCTCAATCAAACCAAAGTCATGGGGTGAGAATCAATCATGGATGAACTGGATGAACTGGATGGATGTGGACAATGTTAAGATTCCATAGGCTAAGCTAGATTATCAGCATTCAATTTCAATTTCATAACAAAAGCATATAGACAGGATCACTGAAAGAAACAATATCACAAGATCAACACAGATTTACCTTGGGAAAACCTTAATGGTAAAAACCTAGCAAAAGCTTCCTCAATATAGATGATCAAAAGATAAAAGATAAAACCCCAAACTAATCCTTCTCCTCCTTGCAGCTACAACTCTCTCTCTCTCTTATGCACTACACAAGTTAGTGTGAGTGTGTTCAAATGAGAAGCACCTCATCTCTATTTATATTCTTCAGTTCACTTGACATTTCACTCAACCAAGTTGGCCCCACTAAAAATTGACTGGGCCGACTTCTCTGGGAGGACTCAAACAACTTAATATTATATTAATTAGGGTGTTAATGACCCGACTTACAACGGAGGGGAATTCTTCATGACTCTTAGTAATTCTCCCGATAGGAACATCGGGGCATAATGAAATACAAATGATTCTCTCGATAGGAATATCGGGGTACAATAAGTAAATACACTTTGAAGTTACAATAATTCAACACTCCCCCTTAACGAGAAGGGTATTCTACAACAACAACAACAGTAGTAGGAGAAGGAGAGAGAGCATCTTCAACATCATCAGGGTGATACATCTATAAATCATTGGAAGCTTTTTCATCATCTTAGACATATAGTCTTCATCTTCAATTTTAGCAGCAGCAACACTTTGATCGACAACATCATCATCAGCAACAACTCTTTGGGCAACATCATCATCACACTCTGATCTTTCAATCACCAACATCATCATCGTCATCAACAATACTTTGAGCAACATCATCATCACACTCTGATCTTTCGATCAGCAACATCATCATCGTCATCAACAATACTTTGAGCAACATCATTATCATACTTTGATCTTTCGATCCGCAACATCATCATCATCATGAGCAACAACCTGCAATCCACAATTCGAAGACGAAAGTCTATGGATCATTTTAGAACTTAAGTCCAAGGATGATGCAATCCTACCACATTCTCGAGGACCGAAGTCACTGGATACAATTACGGGATAATCACTCACTATCACTTTAGGACTAAGTCCAAGGATGATGCAATCCTGCCACATTCTTGAGGACCGAAGCCACCGGATACATTTTAGGACAAATGTGTAGGAATGATACAATCCTACCACATTCTCAAGGACCGAAGCCACCAGATACAATTTAGGACAAATGTCCATGGATGATACAATCCTACCACATTCTCGAGGACCGAAGCCACCAGATACAATTTAGGACAAATGTCTAGGAATGATACAATCTTACCATATTCTCGAGGACCGAAGTCACCGGATCACTTTAGGACAAATATCCAGGGATGATACAATCATGTTTCTTTCTCGGAGACATAAGTCTATGGATCACTTTAGGACAAATGTCCAGGGATGATACACTCCCACTGCAACATCACTGCTCCCCCTTTCGGGGAAGGTCTTTTCGAACAACACCAAGCTTGTCTCGAAAATATTTAAACCTTATTCGAGACAGAGGCTTCGTCAACACATCAACAACTTGCTCATCAGTACTCACATACTGGAGCGTTATGGCTCCCTTCTATATCATATCTCGAATGGAGAAATACCGGATTTCTATGTACTTTGACTTACGTGGAACACTGGGTTCTCTGCCATCTTTATACAACTCTGGTTATCAAAGAATCACTGTGGTATCAAAGTCCAGGTTAAATAAACCTGACATCAGCTTTTGAAGCCATATGGCTTCACAACTAGCAGAGCAAGTTGCTATATACTTTGCTTCAGCCGTGCTAAGAGCAACACTGGATTGTTTCTTGCTAAACCATGAAATCATAGCAGACCCCAGACTATAACATCCACCTGATGTACTTCTTCTGTTTGAGACACTTCTAGCCCAGTCTGCATCTTCTATAGCCATACAATTTGTAATCATTGTTTCCATCATAGTATAGACCAAAGTCTATAGTCCCTTTCAAATATCTCATCACATGTTTTGCAGCTACCAAGTGAACACATCTAGGTTGAACTAGATACTGACTCAAGGTGTTCACAACAAAACAAATGTCTGGTCTGGTATTTGTTAGATACATAAACGACCCAATAATCTGTCTGTATTGAGTCACATCCACTAACTCTGATGATTCATCAGCCAACAACTTCAAGTTGGTATCCATGGGCGTGGCCATGGCTTTACTTTCCAACATATCAAATCTTTTCAAAATTTCCACTGCATACTTTCCCTGATTGAGAAAGATTCCTTTTGAGTTCTGCCATACTTCCAGACCTAGGAAATAATGCATTAGACCAAGGTCTTTCATCTCAAATTCTTCAGCGAGCTTCTTCTTGCATTCTACAATTTGTTTCTCATTCCCTGTCAGAAATAGATCATCCACATACAGTAATAGTATGATAGGTTCCTCTTCTATAACCTTGAAGTAAAGGTTAGGATCGGCTTTACTCTTGGTAAAGTCCATGCTCGTCAGGAAACTATCTATCCTTCCATACCAAGCTCTAGGAGCTTGTTTCAGGCCATACAGGGCCTTCTTCAACTTGCATACGTGAGTCTGTCTGTCTTCAATTTAAAATCCTTGTGGCTGTTCTATGTATACTTCTTCAATCACACCATTCAGGAAGGCTGTCTTCACATCCATCTGGTGTAAGTCTCATTTCATCATGGATGCAAGTGCCATTATAGCTCTAATCGAAGTATACCATGCTACTAGTGCAAACGTTTCTTCATAATCAATTCCCTCTTTCTGAGAGAAACCTCTGGCCACAAATCTTTCCTTGTATTTCTCTATACTTCCGTCAGCTGCATGTTTTATTTTGTAGATCCATTTGGAGGATACTGTTGCCACCTAATTCACACTTTAAGGAACAGGAAAGTCACAACCTGCTATGTGTGTCCTTGGGGGCAAGCGAGAGCTGGGGACCACTGTCACCATAGTCCACAACTCCTCCGTTTAGGCAAGATCCCAACAGAGCCAAAGGGGGTAGTCTCTACAGGAAAACTAAGTTCCAGATTTATTAATTAATTACAAATTAATTAAAGGGATCTTTTATTAAGATTGAGGCTAAGGTTTTGAGGATGACCGTCAAACCAATGCAAGATGCAATATTTAAATGACAGTCAATCCTTTTATTTATAACCAGTGCCTAAAGAATGGAGTCAGAGAATGCAACTTTCAATGGATGCAGTCTAAGTTAATTATCTCATAGGTTAAGTTGTCTAACAAATGAGATCAATAAACAAATAAATGATACAATAATGAATCAAGATATCTAAGCAATGTACAGATGATCTAAATTTATCAGTATAAACAAATCAAGTAAAATAGTTACAGTTTAGACACATATGAACCAGATTTACAGGTTATAGACAAGAAAAAGCAGAAAGAAAATGCCTTAAATGAAGTTTATCAAACCAATAGTAAATGAAAAAGGAAAGACTTTAAGTTGAATTACTTGAAGCAGTTAAACAAATGTTAAGCATTCACCACATAAACAATTGCAGAACTGAAAAGTAAATGAGACTGAAAGTAAAGTGTTGGAGTGCAATGCTGGGGTGGAAGTGTGCTAAAATGAAAAAATGTTATAGAACCGGTTTTGCGATGTCTCTTGGTTTATTTTAGGTAGATTTTATTAATGTTTTTCTTCTTGGAGTTTCGTTTTCGAACCGGTGGTGTGACTACCCCAATCCAGTATTTCTCAAGTCAAAGAGGGAATGCTGTTGCGCTCAACAAAGTGGGAGCAAATCCCACCTGTAGCTCACAGGTCAAACCCCAATGCCCTGGTGCTCAACAAGGGGGACGTAGAATGCCTAGAGACCCCCCACGGTCTTCTACCCCAAGTCGCCTCCGAGGGCACTGTTTTTAATCAACAGGAAAAAAGCTAGATGGATGCCTATTAAACTAAAACTCCTCTATCCCCTGTCGTATCTCGCGAGTACCCCGAAGGGAGATAACCGAGTAGAGGAACAGGGGGTAGTGAAGTTGTTGTTGGTTGATTTTAGAGGGTAAATTTTAATCTTGGTGATTAGCATACAAGGTTTATTTTAAACTATCAACAACATCAACCAAGCGGTATCCCTTATGGGAGGTGCTGGTACTTGATCTTGGACTGAAAAAATGAAATGTGTTGATTGTAGTAGAAAAAAGAAAGTTGTTTTAACTAAGCGAAGCCCCCACTTCTCCTGCT
Organism: Pseudotsuga menziesii; assembly: GCA_001517045.1. Lineage (NCBI taxonomy): Eukaryota > Viridiplantae > Streptophyta > Pinopsida > Pinales > Pinaceae > Pseudotsuga > Pseudotsuga menziesii. The sequence continues at coordinate 7,994 of LPNX010857137.1, forward strand.
TTTCATATCCAACTTGAAGTCCCTAAAGGGAGATGACAAGTGGATAGAGGATACACCGGATAGGTGGGTTGTATGATTACTTCTTTGACAGAAAATGAAAATTAAATCTAACTACTTTGAACAGAAAATTAAAAGGAAAAACGACTAACTAAAGCAATGTGCTAACCTCACAGCAATCTCTGTTACAGAGATGGTGGGTAAACAGAAATAAAACTGATTATCCTAACCACACAACAATCTCTGTAACAGAGATGGTGGTCTGTCACATAGATAGGTGGGTAAACAGAAAAATAACTTGCAAATAAAACTAACTCTAAGCAACTACTTATACAAATTTACAGCAGAGAAATACCCCAAAGAGAACTTCTCATTTGGGGTTTACAATGTAATAGAAGAGAAAGAAGAAGTGTAGTTTAGGGCCTTTTTTGGACCAAATTTTTGCTGGTTTTTTCTGGGCAATTTATGGCAGCATAACCCCCTCTTTCTGTGCACAAAACCTGCAAAAAAATCAGCAACTTACTTGCTGGAAATTACTGCAGAAAACTGAAACAGAAAGTTAGAACAATTTAGTGTCCAACCCAGAAATTTTACAGAAAAATCTGAACTTTAAAAAATGGAAAAACAGAAATTTTAGTGGCTGAAAAATGAATGTTTTTAAGGTGAAAACAACATATAAACAGCAGATTTATAAGCTTATAATAATATATAATGGATGAGGGCCCTAAAACAAGGGTTATATTCACTATACAGTGAATAAAACCCAGTTTCAGGATAGGAAAAGAAAAATGGCCGAATTGAAAATAAGAAAAAACGAAACCCTTGGGAGGTGCCCTTCTTAGCTTGGAAAACCTGTAAATGAACTTATGAGAGAGCTGCAAAATGTAAGCAAAGAGGTGAGTACCCAATAAATCTACCAAAATACTTTGATAAATCTTATTAAGAAACTCACAAATGGAAGCAGAAATACTTCTACTTACAAATCTCTCCACAAAATACTGTGGAGAGCTATCTAAGCTAATACAAATGCAAATCAAATAAATACAATACAAGTTACCTCACCACAAGATGCATGAAATGACAGCACAATATTCCTCCAAAGTATTCTTCTATTACAGCCCAACTAGGGCAAGATCCAATACAAAAAATGGCAAGAGGCTTGGGCCAAATGCTTGAGAGAACATGAGAAGAGAGTAAGGAAAGATTCCGGCAGCATAACAATAGCATGAGAGATGATATCTGATGAGGGAGTGAGACCCCCATTATATAGTTGAGGAGCAACCCCAACCCCTTGAAGATCAATGGCCAAGATTAGATCTAGATCTAGATTAGATCTCCACCACTAGATCTAGGTATTTGACTTTGCATCCTCCTCAATCATTCTACACCCTTAGATTACTTTTCAATCCATGGCTTAGGTGCTTGATCCATGTCTTAATCAATCTACACCCTTGGATCTAGGGTTTTGACCAAATGTTCACCTTAGATCTGCTTTTAGGGTTTATTGTGGGCCCATAGGCTAGGCGCCTCCTCTAGATTTAGCGCCCCTCCAAATATGACACCCTTCCTCTTAATGATAGCGCCTCCACTAAATATGGTAGCGCCTCCTCTATGTAGGCGTCCCACTTCCAAGCTAGCGCCTTCCCTTTAATGTGGGCGTCTTCTCTATTGTATAGCACCACCTCTAAATGTGGTAGCGCCTCCACATGTGGGCGCCTTTCTCCATATATGACGCCCCTCCTTCTTTGGTGGGGTTTCTTCTCATTATAATGTAGCGCCCCCACTTTTAGCAAGGGTTTTAACTACTTTTATGGCTCTAAACTTGGCTTTGACTTTGCCATTTGCTCCACAACATTTAACCTTTAGACTTAGGCTAAAATTTAATTCACCTTAGATTTAATTTTTTAAAATTTAATTTTTAAATTTTTCTAATTTTGACTTAGGAAAAATTAAATATAAACTTGAAAAAATTATATCTTGGCCATGGGGGGGTGGAAAAATTTGAAATAAATTTTTCCTAGGCTTAGTAACCCCCAAACAAAATTACCATGGCATTATTTGATTTTTTACTTCAAAATCAAATAATATGAATTCTTGACTTAGGGAAATTAATTAATTTCCTAGGAAAAATAGACCTTGCTTAGACAAAAATGGTCTATCTCCTCAACCACTTATTAGAAAGACACGGGATTCGAAGCAGTGGCTTAGGGGGTTTCATAGCAATTTACCTTGCATTCATAGCCCCTATTACAAAATGCCAGTGCTTGAGCAATTACATTATTACATCAAAACTGAGTTAATTAACCACCAAGGGGTGAAGTTAATTAACTAGAAAAAATTAATAAAAATATAACAACATAACGAAGCTCCGCAAGACTCTATACAAATGTCTAGCATGGTCACGAATAACATTTTGACCCTTAGCCACCCCATGGACTTGACTATTAGAACGCCCGTCACCACTTTGGAGGATTTTGAGTGAAAAACCAAACCAATTAAAATCGTTTACTCAACAAGATTAATTGGAAAGGGAAAAAACACTCGATGAGGGGACTTCCCTAACAACCAGTTCCATGGTGTGGCATCCATATCATATGACCCACACTAGCAGATAAAATTACATTAATTTTCCCACGTAGGGGAGCAGACATTTCGTTTTACAAAGGGGCAATTGCCCTGCAGAAGTGAAAAATCCTCAGATTTTTCCAAGGTACAATTTGTACAATTATGTACAACTTCATGTACATGGAGTTGCCACCTAGTCGAAATAGGTGGGCAACAGATACTACACTCTTGCCTTCTGGTTTGGGAACTATATCCCACACATCGTTCTTCATTATTGACTGGTATTCTTTCGTCATTGCTTCTACCCATTCTTTCTTCTGTATAGCTTCTTCGTAGTTTGTAGTTTCTTGATCTACAAGACCACACATCAAAGCTACATAGTTGGAAAATGGTTTGGGATTCTTGCTTATCCTTGTGGAGAGCTCCATATCTTTCTGCTTCTTGTATAATTTCACTTGCCTAAGCAAGCTTTCTCTTCCGTGATATCTCCATCGTAGGAGGTTCTTGTGGTTTTGTCATATCATGATCTTCAGGTGCTTCATCTTCAGGGAGGAATGTAGCCTCTACATTTCTGGGAGGTGCATCTTCCTCATACACTTCTTCATGTTGACATTTTCTGGATCTCTTGAGAGCTGCTTCTTCATCAAATGTTACATCTCTACTGATTTCCATGTGATGGAATCCAGGAATGTAGATTCTGAATGCCTTGGATGCTTCACAGTATCCAACAAATATTCCCTTCTTTCTGGAGGGGTCTAACTTGGTTCTTTTCTCTTTCGGTATATGAACATATACTGGACAACCAAATATCTTGAGGTGACTTACCTCAGGCTTCTTTCCCGTGAACATCTCTTCTGGAGTCTTGAATCCAAGAGCATTGTGAGATATTCTATTTTGTACATAGACAACAGTTCTTGCTGCTTCTGCCCATAGGTGCATTGGAAGATCTTAATCATATATCATTGTCTTCACTGCCTCCATGATGGTTCTGTTCTTTCTTTCTGCAACACCATTTTGTTGAGGATTGTAGGGAGTAGTTAGTTACCTCTTGATTCCAGCATCTTTACAAAAGGCTTCAAATTCTTTTGAAGTATACTCTCCGCCATTGTCTGATTGGAGTGTCTTGATTCTTTTGTCTGAAAGATTCTCTATCAAGGCTTTGAATTCCTTGAATTTCTCAAACCCCTCATTCTTTGCTTTCAAGAAGTATATCCATGTCTTTCTTTAGTTTTTGTTTCGCTCTTCAGAAATGGATTCTTGATATTCTTCCCTTTCGCACATCCTTTGCAAATGCCTTCATGGTTGATCTTTAAGTCTGGTAATCCCGTCGCTACTTTGTTCACATGAGGTAGTGCTTTGTAATTGATGTGGGCAAGCCTTCTATGCCACAGTTCACTAGGGTTAGTGGACTCATGAACAAGGGCTGTTTCTGAATATCCCTTGAGTTTATACAGGCCTCCTTCTTCTTCACCGATGACAACTGCATCTTTAATTGACTTTCATTTGGGTCACATGAGTACTTGGCCATCTATGAATGCAACTCTGAATCCTTTCTTATCTAATGCTGAGATAGAAAGTGAATTCTTCTTTAGACCTGGTACATATAAGATTTCCTTCATCTTCAGGGGATTTCCTGAATCAAGCTTGTAGCTTGCTTCACCAATTCCTTTGATAGGATATTGATAGTCATCTCCGAGAGATACTTTCTGAGGAGAGTTATTTTTCTTCAAGTTTTGATAAAGTTTTCTTCTGTCCCGTCATGTGCTTTGAAGCACCACTATTAATAAGCCAAGTGTCTTCTCCAGGTGTTACAGACCCAGAGAGTGCAGAGAATAGTACATACTCTTCTGCATCTTCTTCTCTTGCTTGCTTTCTTTGAGGTCCTTCCTCTTCTTCTTCATCCCCATCTTCAGCTAGATGTGCATGATGTCTTTTGTTGTTGTTGTTCCTCTTCTTGTATTCTTGTCTCTTCAAAGGACAATTTCTGGCAATGTGTCCTATCTTATCACAATGAAAACATTGAAAGTTGGAATAGTCCTTATTGGGGAGACTTTCCCTTGTTCTTTGGAACCTTCTAGGAGGTTGAGACTCCTTGTGGTTTCCCTTCTTGAAATTGGGTTGACTTCTTCTTCTCTTGGTATGAGTGGCTAGGGTTTGATCATCTTCCTTCAGTAGAGCTTCTCTATTTGCCACTCTAGTCTCCTCTTGCATACAATCTTTCCATACAATATCAAACTTCATGCTTTCCTTCTTGGCACACATCATTTGGATGAATGACTCCTAGGGTCTAGTGAAACCATTGAGAGCAGTCATAACCAACTTATCTTCATCAGGTTTGTTTCCAATGGCTTCTAGTTGTTCCTTGAACTGGGAGACCCTTGTGAAGTAGTCGTGGATGGATTCTCCATGACTCATCTTGGTGCTCTTCAATTGAGCTCTTAGATTCATCTTTCTGTTGATGTTTCTTCCTTCATACATTCTAGCTAGGGCATCATACATTTCTTTCGGAGTCTTCTTGTATGACACTTGAGGGATCAAGTGATCCTTGATAGAGTCAGCAATAATCCTTTGTGCCCTAATCCGATCCTTCTTGTGCTTCTCCTTAGCTTCAGCCTCTTCAGGTTCTGCAACTTCATCCTTGATATATTTTTCAAGATCATTCTCCTTGAGAATGAGGCCAATTCTGTATGTCCATGCTTTGTAATTCTCTATGCCTTCTAGTTTGTCCTCAAGCTTGGTGCTTGGGGCCATCTCGTTAGGAGATCACAAAAAAATGAAATTTTGGAAAATAAGAAACTGATCTTACCAGGAGATGCGCTTGACTGAGGCGAGTTGACTGGTGTGCTTGGTTTCTGGAGATCTCAAGTCTTCACCTTTCAAATCTGACTTGCGAGATTCAGCACTGCGGCTTCTAGCAGTTTTCTGGTCCAAAAGTCAAACTAGGGTTTGACTTTCTCGGAGATCTACTCCTTCAAAAACTTCGATATCAGGCTCATAAGATGCGCTCTAGGAGGGTGCAACTTTCCATGCAATCAGTTCTTCAAAATTCAAAATTTTCCTAAAACCCTAATTTCTTGTCGGGAGGAGAGAGAGGGCTTTTTCACCTTGTGAAAGGTGTCCTATTCAGGTTAGCTCTGATACCATGTTAAGATTCCATATGCTAAGCTACATTATCAGCATTCAATTTCAATTTCATAATAAAAGCATATCGACAGGATCACTGAAAGAAACAATATCACAAGATCAACACAGATTTACCTTGGTAAAACCCTAATGGGAAAAACCCAACAAAAGCTTCCTCAATATAGATGATCAAAAGATAAAAGATAAAACCCCAAACTGATCCTTCTCCTCCTTGCAGCTACAACTCTCTCTCTCTTATGCACTACACAAGTGAGTGTGAATGTGTTCAAATGAGAAGCACCTCACCTCTATTTATATTCTTCAGTTCACTTGACATTTCACTCAACCAAGTCGGCCCCACTAAAATTGACTGGGCCGACTTCTCTGGGAGGACTCAAACAACTTAATATTATATTAATTAGGGTGCTAATGACCTGACTTACAACGGAGGGGAATTCCTTATGACTCTTAGTAATTCTCCCGATAGGAACATCGGGCCATAATGAAATGCAAATGATTCTCCTGATAGGAACATCGGGGTACAATAAGTAAATACACTTCGAAGTTACAATAATTCAACAGACAAGTGATACATTGAACTAACAATGCACTAAGGTTTAAAAGTTTTGTAAAGCATGGCATAAGCAATAATCTTCTACATCATATTCTTTAATCATTCTCAAAATAAGTTTAAGCATCAGTATACATATAATATACCATAGGTCACCACAATCATTATAACACAACAAGTCCAAGGTGTTAGTATTCATCAGAGAGAAAATCCTACCAGAGAATAATATACCTGATCTCACCATATACATGTCTCTATCTGATATGCCCATCTGTGAATTGTGTACCATATCTGCTGCTCTACTTGAATGAACTAAGTCACCATTGAAGTCATCTCAAGGGACAAGTAGATCTCAGTGTTGGCAAGGAAATACTCTGTATCTGCTACTGAACATAGGCTCTGAATGGCTCATGCTATAATGATGATCAATGTTGTTTCCCCATCTGACTATCTGGCTAATAAAAATAAAGAGATCAATCTGCATGTTGCATCATTGTAGCCCAGCTACAATATATGTGATAACATCTGGCTCCAACTAGGATAAGTGCTCTAAGGGAGAGAGCGCTTGACAACCTCAGAAATCTCTAGTCCGCAGCACCATCTCAACAACAAATATCCAACACTTCAATTTTCTGTTTCCTCTTCAGGTGCACCTGTTCTTGCATACATGGAAGCAAAAAATACCAGAGCAACATGTATGGGAAAATATATATGCACAAATAGACTCATAGAAGTAATGCTGGAAATAAAATGTTGAAAAGTAAATTTTACTCTAATCAATTTAGATACAGAAATAAACTATGCACACACCAAACTCAGTAACTAGAAGACTCATAAGACTCATGACACATGCATCAATCAGACAGGGAAAAGACTCAAATACTGCTCAAAGAGCTCATTCAATCCTACGTACCCTACTCTAACGAATTAGGCAAGTACTAAGTAAAATGATAAATCCAATGTAACCACTTGCTAAAATGATTGATTGTTCTTTCTTTACAGTGAATGACCCAAGAAGCCAGAGATGGTTTAGAAGTAATGTAAATGAAAATTGAAACCATCCTAACTTGTTGTTTGAAATTCAAAGAGAGACTTGGAATGAAATCATGACAAGGATGGAATTGACTTTTGAGAACCTCATCCATCAAGATACCGATAGGATCATAAAAATAATGTGAGCTCGTTCTTGATGGAAGAAGACACTATGACTCATTATTCAGCCACTTCAAACAATTCTTTGTTTTCTCCTCTACCCTACTAGGACATTCAATTATATTCACTCTAGGAAAACTTGAGGAATCAAATGGGGACAAGTTGTAATGTAATGAATTTGAGAATGAGATCAAGCACATTTGTCGTCCAAAAATGGAGAAAAGATGAAATTGATCTTTATACACCTTCTCCAACCACCCATAAGATAGATTTACAAATTGAAAAATATTATTCATTAAAGATGACTGAGAAGAGACATGAAGTGCTTTTTCTCCAACTATGTGACAATGCTTAGATTCATGACTAAAAATTTCGAAAGTAACATCTTTATTAGAACACAAACCCATACAAGAAGACTCGAAAAGTTGGGACAGGAGGGTGGATTGAAAATTTTCTCTCAGACTTGGAAAAAATGATCTCAAAATTTGATGAGAGGGAAAAGATTTCAATTTAATTCCAGGAATGATTGCAAGATTTGAAACAAGGTCAATATCCTCACATTGAGCCAACATATCCTGATTAAGGATTGGATAAGGAATTTTATCAATATCATTAGGACAAGGATGTTTTTTATCAGGTTCACTTACAATCATATCATAATTATCATGTGATTGATCTTTTTCCGAGATATGATCAACATTTGAATCAAAATAATCGTCAACCAGACAATGAGGATCTTCCATGGATTCATAGATGAGAGAATCAACTATGGATGGTTCCTAATAGTGGTCATTTTGTTCTTCCTCTTCTTCAGGTAATGATGATAAGATTCTAAGAAGTTCCCCTTCTATGTCAGTACCAAGGTCTTAATCCTGAAGGGTTGAGATTTGTTCATTGTCATCATTCTCTTGAATTGAAAGGTCATTCAAGGGCACATTTGATGTTGGCTCAGGGGAGGAGGAATTAATTTGATAAAGAAAATCGTTAGTTATCTCATTATGGTTATCATGATCATCTTTATCAGATTGATCCTCAACAACACAATCATTATTTGGTTGTATGGACTTATTAATGTTTTTACCCCATTCTTCTCTTAATAACTTAGTGAGCATGTCGAGCCATTGATTGATATGTTGAACAAGTTGTCATTGATGCCAACGGTGTCTGGTCATTGATGCCAATTGTTGAGTCCTTTGTGCCCCTTGTGGAGCCCTTGACGGTTAGTGTTTAGTTTGTGGTTGTCTGTGGCAGAGGAGCCCTTCTGACCTTGTCCAAGCCCAAGCTTGAAGCCCTGGTTACCCATTGACTTGCTCAAGTGCCCCTAAGTTGTACCTTTGTCCCATTTGAGTCCATTGTCGAGTTCCTTGATCCTGGTTGATTTTTGGTTGCTGGTCTTTGTGCTGCTTGTTATGCTTGTACTTGTTTTGGTCTCTTGATTGGTTGTTGTATGGATTATGTGGCTCATGTGTGTAAGTCCCTCGATGTGTTGATGCTGGAGCCCATTACTTGCATTGGATGGTCTTGAGGTTGTTGAGTTCTTGTGGGGTCCTTGAGTCCACAAGCTTAGATCTTAATCCTCTTGCATGTGGAGACTTAGGTCTTGGAACCCACACCTATGGTGGTATGTTGGAACCCATTCTTATGGGGTGCTTGGAATTTTGGGTCTTGAACCCACACATATGGTGGTTTGATGGCCCTTGGACGCTATATGGTCATTGGCATGTTGTAGCCTTGTGACCATGCATATGAAGCCCATAAGGTGTTGCAAACTAGTGGTGAGGTCTTTGTACCCCTCTTTTGGGGTGTTGGTACTCTTATTATGATGAAGATATATAGAGTGGAACCATTGGATATGTTTTTAATGATATGGAGACCTTGAATATGATGATGATAATCTTGAAAAAGTCTTTGTTCCCACTTGATTGGAGGTGTTGGGGTCCTTGATACCCTTGATATGATGAGTATATGGTGGATCCATCCTCCTTGGTGATGTGAAGTCTGTGGATGTGAAGACCATCGAATCCCTCATGCATTTTATGATGTCCATTAAAGCCTTTGACCTTGGAACTTATGCATAAGGTAACATGGTCCTTGGGACCTTTATGTGTGGAGTCTTGATGTCCTGTACAAATTGAAGAATTTAAGGGTATTAGACCAAGAATTTGCAAATACACCCATCATAGGGAGATAGTCCTTGAAAATCCATTTCCATTGATATGTGGAGCATCTTCTAACTCCTTATGGTTGAAGAGATATGAATTTTTGAAGTTGGTGTACCCCACCTTTTTGGGTCATTTGACCAAACAAAAGATAATTTGATTATTTGTAATTTTGAATTGCATGTCGGCCTAGTTTGAGGTACTAACTTTCCTCCACGACCTATATAAATAGAATATCAAACATTTCATTTGTTCATCAATCAATTCTCTCTTTGGTATTTCGCAACTCTTGGAGAAAAGTGCGAAACTTTGTGGAGGAGAAATGTTTGGCATCTTCACTAAAATTGACTAACTTTTTCATACGCAATCGGAAGTACAAAATTCTTGGCTCGTTGGAGAGCTTGTTGCGAGGGCTATGAGATGACATGATCTAGAGTTTCTTTTGGTTTTCCCATTGTTTCTTTATCTTGTGATCTTCAACAAGGTATGGTTCATGCTTTTAGGTTTCTCTTGTGATGGAACATGTCTCTCATGGATAGAGTTCATCTTTGATCTTAGTATGTGACCCTATATATTGGTATATATCTTTGAAGTCATTGAATATGTTATGGAGGCTATGGTGATGGTTATCTTGAAATATATCTTGATGTGATCTTGATATAGATCTTGCTGATTATCTTGGATATTGTTGGCATCGATTTTGGTGTTTATCTTGATTGTTGTATAGTGTAGTATTGAATGAGAAGTTGACATGTAAGTAATAGATCATGTGAGTGATTTCTTTGATCAACCTAAGTGTTTTCTTTGAAAACTAGTTTGACAAGTGTTGATCATTGTGTCTTTGACCTAAGTGGAGCTGGACTGTTATTGACTGTTAATGACAACCTTTGACAGTATTGTAAGTGACTATTTGCACGATATTTACTTGATTTGTTGACTTCATTTGAGTATAGTGAAAAATCCTTTTGTGTCTAAGAGTTTATGAGACTAGCTAAGTTGGTTAAGTCTTATCTTCTTGGCTGAGGTTAGTTGGTTGAGGTTTATCATGTTTAACTGTCAAGTATTCCTTGACTGTGATTGAGGTTCGTTGTGGTGTCATTGAGTAGAGTGTGTATGGACAAAGTTTGGTTGATCGTATGTGAAGTCTCTTGGTTGCTCAAATGTGTCTCTTACTTGATGAACTAGGCCAAGTAAGAAGGGTTGGTTGACTGTCAGAGCACTTGATTAGATTAACACAAGTATATGATTGATTTGGCACATGTACACAAGCAACTTGGTATAGGTTGGTTCAATTGAGCAAGATTAGCACAAGTTTCCTTATGTACAGTTGGTCTGACTCAGACTGGCTGAGTTGTATGAGTAGTTGGTTTGACTCAGATGGATTGATCTTGGTGTGCAGTTGGTTAGACTCAGATTGACTGAGTCGGATGATGTGAGAAACAGATTGATTGGTATGGCTTGATTGGATGAGCAGTGTGATACAATGGACACATATCAATTGATGAGTAGTGATCAGATGATGAGTAGTGGTTAGTAGTGGCAGTAGTTGTGCAGTGTGGTGCAAATTGTGCAGTGTAGTACAGGTATTGATTAGCAGGTCTGTAGGATCCGTGCGGTCATGGTTCAGTAGTTTCTTCATAACAGGGTGGCAGGATGGGGTAAGGAAAGGGGGTTGTAGCCGGAGAATTAGGGAGTTGGAGCTTCCTTCAGGTTGTAGCTTGTAAATCAGGGGGTGTATCCTCCTTGCAGTTGTAGCTGGAGAATTAAAGTCATTGTAATAAAGGGGTTGTTGCCTCCTTCCAATTGTTGCTGGATAACTATTATTATCAAGGCTTTCGTGGTTTTTCCCCCAATACTTGGGTTTCCACATAAAATATGGTGTACTGTGTAACATGCTATGCTTCTTATGTGATGAGGATATGATGATGATAATAATACTAATGATGATATAATGATGATATAATGATAATGTGATAATCCATAAAATTGAATAAGTTGTTGATTGATAAAATTGAAAAAGTAATAAAAACTGTGCACATTGATTCACCCCCCTCTCTCAATGTACCTGGTGTGTCCAACAGGATCCTGTTGCTAACTGATATAACCAAAAATCGACATTACCTCCTAAGGATTCACTTAGGGCTTGCATAGAGACATCTTCATGCTCTACGCCCAGTGATTCCATATAACACCAAAAGGCATCCAAGTGACTTTCAATTGATTCGATTGCATTTGCAAAGAAGCAAGGAAACCCTTCTCTATACTCTTTTGGCATAGGATGAGGTGCCCCATATATTTCAGAGAAGTCAAGACGAGATAGAAGTTGCTTTTTAAGCTTGGTTGGATTTTCCTTGATTTCTTTGAAATATTGGAGGAACAAATTCGAGTTTATTGTGATTTATGGGATGGGTTTGCTTCTTAGTGGAGTCGCGTTGTGGAGCCGCCGGGTGAACGAATTGTCTTGGTCACCAGCGGATAATGTCGTAGGAGAGGTGAGTAACAGAATACAGTGATTGTAAAGATTTAACCAATAGAATATGCAATCACCAAATTTAAACTCGATGTGATATGAAAGATAATGACAAATAGAAGCATTCACAGACACTGAAGGTAGGTAAGCCTCTACCACCCAACACAAAAAATGTTGGCAGAGAGCAGGAGTAGAACTTAAGATAAATGTCGAACCAAGGTTGGCCTCTACCTCCCCGGCAACAGCGCCAAAGATGTTATCACGAATCTTGTAGTTGCCCCATAGGGTGATCCTATCTAGGATGGCAGAGGGAAAAGCAACTAAAGTCATGACCTACGATATCCAAGACCTCTGAAAGAACTCAGATGTCACGCCAGTCAAGGATATCAACACTTCGGACTCGGTGAAAATACTAAGGCCAAGGGGTGTCCCTATAACCAAGATCCCTAAAAATGAGGAAGGAAAGTAGATAGTGTTGTCGCTTAATTCACACCTCAGGTAACGTGGAAGAAATCTTCAAGCCACAGGGTACGACCTTAGGGAAAAGCTCGAGCCAAGTGCTGTCACCTGATACTCGGCTCCTCCATCTAGGCCAACTCCTAGCGAAGCCAAAGGGGGTGGACCTTAATGAAAATAAATCTAAGGTTGTTTCTAACTATGAAAGCTGGGAATTTTTTTTTCTAGGAGTTTTAATATGGAATGAAATTAGAGATTACCAATTACTACAAACCATGATTTACTTTAGAAACCGTTAATTTAGATAGATACATAATATTGAATGACACATTGCGGAATTAACTTATGCAAAACATAACAGAATAGATCAGTGCCATAATGAAAAGAGTGCTTTGCAAATGTGGGTTGCTTGTGTAGTCTCGGTGAAAGTATTGTAGTGTCTCGGTTAGTAAATTTTAGATTATTAGATGAATAATTAAGGGAGTGGGTAAATTCTTGGTTGGTTTTATTTGTGTGGTAATGATCTGGATTATTAGCAGGGAGGGGAATTCTCGATATACTGTGAAGGTACAGGGAATATGTCCAGACTCACAAAGTGTGGGATGAATGGGAAATGTGGGATGAAGGGATGTTCAATAGTACACCAACAAGGATGTAGCCTAACGGGACCCCACGGTCGCTTTTCAGTAGTTTGTGCTTCCTCTATACAATTTCCCCACACAAAGCAAAATGTAGCGTTGGATTTTCGTTGTTCAGGGAGATTGATTGAAAGTTAACACAATTACTAGTCACCTAAACCTTTTTCTGATACTTCCAACTGATCAGACAAAGTTGCAGTAGAAGTAGAACATACGAGGATGAAGGCCTTATAAATAATAAGTATTTTTTTAACAAGGTTTTTTTTATTGAAAGGTGTAAATCCCAAGAACCTCTTTCCAGATTCAGTACTCAGATAAGCCCTTATCCATGAACTTGTAGTTGGGAAAGCAAGGGGCTTTATTTTAAACTCACAAGTGCAAAAAGAAATAAAGCTTTTCTAATTACTACACTGCTCAAATCTTTTCCCTTTTGGTACTTTGGTATAGCACAATGGGCTAGTATTCGAATTACTTTTACAAATAAAACTTGAAATGTAAATTGAAATAGTAAAGGAAAGAACAAACTACACTAACAACATAAAACCATGAAAACAGATACCGACGCGAATCCCCCCAGGGAGGACGGAGACCGGGCTCTGATGAGCCTACTCAAGCGTTATTTTCTTTTTACAACATAGAAGAAATGCGCTTTGGTCCTTAATTTTGGATCCAAAGGCTTAGAATTTGTTGAAAAAATAACTTTTTATGCAAGGGGGATTTCCGTGGGTCTTCCTTTTGCTCAATTTTGTGAAAATTCGCCAGAGTTTCCTCCTCCTTTATTGGAAACCTGCAAAAAATAGCGATGAAAAAAATGTGAAAGACACCCAAAGACACTTTAAGAGTGTCTTGGGAAAATCTAAAAGAAAAGTCTAGAAAATTCTAAGTAAAACTAGCGGAGTAAGCTTGTCTTCTTAGGATCTTTGCTTGCCTCTTGAAAAGAATAGCAAGCAAATCTCAACCACTATATGCCAAATAAATAAATTAAAAATTCTTTAAACCTCTTAACCAAGTACTTTTGAATTTAAACTTTGAACTTGCAAAAAGAGAGCTAAATCTAAAAAATTAAAGAAGAACTTTTAATCATTCTTCAAGATCTAGACTTAGGAATTTAAATCTAGTTTAGATACTTCTTTGAAATGTAGACATAAGCAAAGTAATCATAACCACAGTGAACTTGAAAGTTTTAGATCAAGAAGTGATAGAACCAGATGGAGCAAGAAATAGAAAGGGGATAGTGACGCCTCCTTTGGTGAGAACAGAGAGATGATGCTTCTTCTTCAAAATTATTAGAGAGGGGGGAGAGCCTGCTTGCTCATCGGATGCCCCAACTTAGATTTCCTGTAACAAACACTCAACAATTGCAAAGAGGATTAAAAGCACTTGTGTGAAATGATAAGAAGATAAGCAACATTATAGATCCATACAAGAAATCAATAAAACTTGGTAATCTAATATATTTCACAATAAGAAGTAGCCTAACAAGAATCACTTCCTATTCTCACCGAAATGTAAATTTCTTTATCAGGACAAGTAATCCTAACAATTGAAAATATGAAAGAACTAATACAGGTTTCCTTAATGATTTATAACAAAGACAACATCAGCCAAACATTCATGGATCCAACACTGAAATTGCCTCCAAAGCCTTTTATTAACAAATACTCAGAAAATGCCAGCAACAATTCAATCTTTTGATCATTACAATGGAGAAGTGACCAACTTAAATAGGAAATGAGAGACCCAGGAGGTAAATCCACCGTTGAGAGATCAAGCGTAGCTGAGCTTGAGTTCATGAGAAGGTAGGTGAGTGTGATTGCCTTAGTCTCCATTGAGAGAGAGCCACCTCTCCAAGAGAGGTGCGCCCCTCACCAACTCACAACCTTCCAAGCTTCCATGCGCTACCTACCTCCACGTTGCATATTCATACGGTCCAAATCATGAGCAATGGGTGAAACACATGATATGATATGACAAGGTTGAAAGGCGACGCTTTCTTCCAAGGAGCAATCTCCATCCAAGTCACCCAATCGCCAATAAAAAATATACTCATGTGGGCCATGACGTGAGCAAGGGGATACTTGTTGGGTAAAACATATGGTAAGTCAAACATGTTTTAAAATTTACATTTCCTTCCTAAAGAGAACTCGCCCATATGGGGACCACCATGCCCAATCATCCCTTAGCCATTAAACAATTACTTATTTGACTTTTTACTATTTTGACTTTGCCAGAATGATGCATTTTTAGCATTTAAATGCCACTTTGATGCTTTGTTAGCCAAGTAATGCCTTTCGGGACGTTTTAGCTGCCCAGAATGTATGAAAGGTGGCCCCGGGGTAAAGAGTATGCTTTGAGTGTCAAAATGTGCATCCCCATGCCAAATTCTACCTCCGGATCAAGCTTTTATTACATTTTGAAGTTTTTTAATTAAACCATTAAAAAATGGCTTAAAAAACGGAAAAAAAAAATATTTTTCTTGGAATTTGACTAAACTCTAGGGGGGACCTAGTACATGTCCATACGACTTAATATGAATGCCTAGCATGTTTAAAAACACTGACACAGAGGCTCTAATAACCTCCTAAGGCCTAGCCACCAAGACAACTACCCCAACTTTGGAGGTGTGAGTGAAAAACTCAGAAATTATTAGTCGTTTGTTCAACAACCAATAATTACTGAGGGAAAAAACACTCTGGGCTAGTCGGCTTGATGCCTAAGTCTAGGAAGCCGAGCCTTTTATAAAAATTGACCATGCTAGCACATTTTTTACAATTTCCCTAAGGGGGTACGAACATGTGTTACAAACATTTTTTGAATAGACTTTCTGAAAAAACATGGTGGACTTCTGAACTCTGAAGAATGAACAAGTATATTTGTTCCACTTCGCTGGCTTGCTTGAAAAATCCACCAAGTACAGCTTAGGTGGTAACAGATAGTCTAGGGGAACTTGATTAAATCTCTTAGTAGAGTAGTTAATTAGAGTTTTGTACAATTACTAAGAGATTACAAGTGTCTATGCGAAAAGCCTCATTTTTACCCTAGGGTTTTAAGCATGAAAAATTGGATCTAAGGGTAAATGGTCAAATTAATCAAAATTAGACACTCATATTGATTTCTAGGCGTATGATTAGACAATTGGAGGTGAAACTAGCAATACCCAGTTTGCGGAACTAGAGATATCCACTTCTCCCAAGGACGGTGTCTTCCCCTAGAGGAATGGCTAGTGCGTTAGATGGGCAAATGGAGTGCAATGGTCATGGAAATTTAAACTAAGGGTTTTTAACTTATTTCCAAGGTGTGTTTTAAGTTTCAAAGCCAGCCGCAAATCAAATCTTATAAATCTAAAAATCGAGGGTTTTAAAATGAGAGTTTTGTCAGAGAATTTTATAACTAATGGAATAGAAATTTAAAACAAGAGATTATGAGTAGATCTTACCCAGGAAATCTTGTAGATGCCTTGCAAATGATGATTCATCTTGTCTCGATCAATTTGAAGCAATTTTGACGAAGTGCCAAGTCGAAACAATTTGCCCAAGTGAGGTAGCACGCCCCTCTTCCCTACACAGTCAAACTACTGAAACTGAGATTTCCTACGCATGAAAAAGACACTTGAAAAGCAAGAAAATCAAAGTGCATATCAAAGATCAAGGATACTATTGAAAAACCCCTTGATTATGAAAACGTCTTGAAGAGAAACAAGTTGGGAGATCCATAAAAACGCCCCAAGAGAAAACACCCTCCTGCATTCAAAACGCTATCTTCCAACAATATTTGATACCCCGGAAAAATATGTCAAATGCTAAAAAAGATAAACTTTCCAATCATTGACAAGAACATCCCACAAAGAAGATCCTAGAATTTTTGCAAATATCCAGAGCCAAGAGTGCAAAATTTCCTGATGGGATACAATGAGGGGGGTCTCTTCTTTATATAGCTTTCGAGAGACACAAACCCTAACTTATTTTTTCATCCAACGATTGAGATTAAAACATTATCAATTGTGGAGATCATTTTTACATGGATCAATACATGGATCAACATGACTAAGTCAAGAGGGGGGCGAACTACCTCATAAAGCCCATTTTTACAGCATGATAAATCATTATTTTTGCAACTTTGACAATTAGGAGATATGGGGGGAAGTGATCTTCAATCTCATAGGTCTCAATCAAACCAGAGTCATGGGGTGAGAATCAATCATGGATGAATTGGATGGATGGGGACAAGTGATACATGGAACTAGCAAAGCACTAAGGTTTAAAAGTTGTGCAAAGCATGGCATAAGCATTAGTCTTCTATATCAGATTCTTTAATCATTCTCAACACAAGTTTAAGCATCAGTATACATATAATATAGGCATAGGTCACCATAATCACCATAGTACAACAAGTCCAAGGTGTTAGTATTCATTAGAGAGCAAAATCCTAGCACAGAGCTATATACTTGATCTCACCATATACATGTCTCTATCTGATATGCTCATCCGTAAACTGTGTACCATATCTGCTGCTCTACTCAAATGAACTAGGTCACCACTGAAGTCATCTCAAAGAACAAGGAGATCTCAATCTTGGCAAGGAAATACTTTGTATCTGCTACTGAACACAGGCTTCGAATGGCTCATGCTATAATGATGATCCATGCTATTTCCCCATCTAACTGTTTGGCTTAGAAAAATAAAGAGATCAATCTGCATGCTACATCATGGTAGCCAAACTACAATATATGTGATAACAATACAATAAGAATAATTTTTGAAGTTGCACAAATTCCAACATTTGCTCTCAACAAGGTATTCTTCAGATATGGTCATCATCAACATCATGAACATATGGGTCTCTTCTATACATCTCATATGTCTAGATCATCTCATTACATAATGAAGGTTTTCAATACTGTCTCCGTCTGTCGAGAGGTGTCATCATGTATTTGATCCACTCATTCCATCGGTAGATCCATCCGTTCTGCAACTCTACATAGTCCATCGAAGAGTACAACAATCAACATCCCATCTACTACAAGTCCGTCTCTAACCGAGAACCAGGACATGCTTCACACAGACATATACTACCTATTCATCTCAAGTGCCGATGGGATTTCTCCCACACCAAGATGAGAACCAAGGCAAATAGTGGTCACCAGTGTACACAACCATCTACTACATGTTCATCTCTACTAAGTTTAAACTCACCTTGTGCTTCATTGCTAAACCGTAGTAATCCTATTTACGGACTCCTCGCTTGAGCTAGAGAAGAGATAGCCTAAAAATAAGAAAAGGGTTAGGTGTGCTGACATTGGCCTCTCTCTTGTTTATCCATAAACCATCATTGATGTTAGGGATTTAATCTCAAAATGTTGGTTTGTGTAATAATAAGTACCATATCATTAAGGATGGATAAGGCCTTGACAAACAAAACCTGATCATAGGACTGATGCACAAGTTTTCCTACCTCCTAGCAAAACATACCCATATCCCCCAAAGCAACATACTTTTATTGACACAAAACCCCCATATCTCATCTAGATGTTTACCTAAGACAACTGAGTCCTATCTCTAATTTAGTTGATGCATGCCCTAGTTCCATTATAGTAGAAGACTCTAACCTGTGATGGAAAAAAAGCAAAGGAACTCCCCTAGAGTTTTGCCTGCTCATGCGAATGTAGAACAACTTATTATGGGTGAAACAACCTACACAAAAGTAATATGTAAAACAAACCTGGAATGAATGCGATAAAGAGAATCCCCCAACAAAATAAAAATGTACCACTAACTTACCCTTTACGCAAAACAAAATGAACCCTTTTTGTGTTATTTTCTTCTTTTTTCCCTTTTTTGTGTGTGGTCCCCTAGGCTTGTTATTGAATATAAGGATTTAGTAAGTGCCTGTTGTCACATACATAGTAGTTGGGATACCATTGTTCCTAAGCAGTCTTGAGCAATTCCTTGAGCCAGTCCTTTACTATGAGATCAACAGATGATGAGCTACCAGTTGATTATCTCTCTCCTTCAATAGATCCATAGCATTCAAATTGACTAGTTCTATGCCATGACTAAGCCTAATGACCTCAGATTCGGTGACTCAGTTAGCCATTTTCTGTTATTTTCTTCTTTTTTCCCTTTTTTGTGTGTGGTCCCCTAGGCTTGTTATTGAATATAAGGATTTAGTAAGTGCTTGTTGTCACATACATAGTAGTTGGGATACCATTGTTCCTAAGCAGTCTTGAGCAATTCCTTGAGCCAGTCCTTTACTATGAGATCAATAGATGATGAGCTACCAGTTGATTATCTCTCTCCTTCAATAGATCCATAGCATTCAAATTGACTAGTTCTATGCCATGACTAAGCCTAATGACCTCAGATTCGGTGACTGAGTTAGCCATTTTCATGACCCGAAGCAGAGTGTATGACAGTGCCCATGATGTACAGCAACAACGGTGTTTCAGTGGTTTTCATATTGTTCAGATCATATGCAGGTATACGACCCAGGTGATCTATGGATTTTGCTTTTGCTTTGTTGTCTATTTTAGTAGTGAGACCTAGTTGATAGTGCTTGTATGTTGGCGATGTTTTATTGATCTTACTGGAATCTAAAGTATAAGTGATTCGGTTTCTATTTTCAAGAGATTCCCTTGTATACTCATTGGTCGTGCCCTACTTGTAGTATGGATTTGGTCATTTCCCTTAGAGGACACAACTTGCTAGCCTTGGCACCATTTTCACTGTCTCCATCCATCCGTTGCATTTCCCTTCTTATTTTTTAACCTTGATTTGTAACTTGACTAGTGACATCTAGGATTTCCCCTACCTTCACCTCTATGTTGAAATAGGTCTCCATGTTTAAATTATGTCTCGGAGTTGGTTTGTGTGATTCTTGTCACATAGATGGTCTTCCTCTAGGTCTTGACCACAGGTTGCCTTACCAAAAGTGTCTTTAGACAGTAAGGCATCAGAACTTAAATGCTTATTCTAAATGGATGCCCAACCAGAAAAACAAAAGTGTCTTTAGATACTGTTGCAAATAAAGTATAAAGTTAGCCAGTGGCCAAGAGACGAGCACTCATCCTCTGTATGATGTGAGGTCATTTCCCCCCAAAGGGAAACATAGTGGTCACTCCATCACTCCTACAGATGGTGGCGGGCAATGGAGGTCATACTGATTCATTATCTAAGGCCTGCAAGGCTATTCAGGGCACTTGCTTTTGGAGGATGGCAAGTTAAATAAAATAAATGTTTTAAAAAGTTGATGGCCAAAGGATGAGCACGCACTCATTGTATAATGTACGACTCATTTGCCCCCATAGGGAAACAAGGTGAGAATGACCTGTCAGGGTTGTGTCTTTGTCATTTTCTGGAAGCTCAAAAGGCTTTCCAGGGCACCTACCTTTGAAGGTTAACTAGTGTCTTTTGCTGTGCAAATAAACTGCTTAAAAAGGTTGCTTGTCTAGAGTCTAGTGGAACCTTCTCATTATTCCACCCATTGGTGAGACACTGCCATTCCCTATTGTTCACCTACTCCAGCTTATGTGTTGCGTGTTTTCCCTTTTCCTTCAACATAGATGCTTACAATGTCAAGTGTCAAGTCATCCCCTTTGACCTTACATCATTTCATTTACCTTCATCCTTGACTAGCAAAATGGGCAAATCGATAAATGAGTATACACTAGAGGTTCTTGTATAGAGCAGTTGATTACTTTGATTTAGATGTATTATTTATATATATTATGTTCTTATAATCGCCAACAAAAGCTACTTGTACTTGAGTCTTATTGTTAACATAGATAATTGAGCATGCATTTCCATTTTGTACTTTGCAGTATCAGAGTTTATCATTTGGGTCATCATTTGATCGTTTTGGACATGGTCAACCCAGTTTGACCAAGTCAGCAGCAGGGTTTGGGATGATTTTTGACTGATGATTGTGGATGATGGTTATTTATGGTTTATCAGTGTCCATTAGACATATTCATGCTTCAGATGGTTGTTTTTTTCATGATTATCAACATTTATAGGCTTTATTATTATTATTGTTTTGACATGGATGGGGCTTATGACGTGCATTTTTGGTGGACATATGGTGTATGGGTACTTATTCCAAGTAGATTTGGACATTATGCGTTCATTGATGCAACTAGCTTTTAGCTTTGAGCACTTGCAGATGAGATATGGGTCATTTTAGCATTTTGCGGCAGTTTGGCTCCGGGAAATTAAAATAAAATGCTTGAGCATACATACTTTTTATGTGGTGCACCCCTCCTTGGGCATCTTTAGTGAGCGCGCCCCCCTCCATTAGTGAGTGGATCCATGTATTATCTACCCGACTAATCTCAGCTGTTGATTAGAGTGATTGTATCTTTTGATCTTAGTCCTTGATCTTTTTGGATCTAGGTTTTGTGTATCAAAGAGATTTATATATTGAGATGCTCTCTCATTGTAAAAATGCACTTTTGGCTCTTAAGCTCTTGGAATAATAGAATATTTTTGCAAAATATCTTGGAAGCTTTGTCGAATGTCTTTTATGAAGATTGCAAAGTCTTATTCTCTCTAGCGTTCTTGCAGATCTATGCATTTCTAACACTTTGTTCAGGGTGTCGTCCTCTTGGGGAAGGAAGCGACTTGGTTGGGGGTGCCATTATGACTGAGCTCTATAGCATTCTCCCAAATCGCCATTTGAGTCAGAGAGTATCTTTATTGTGTATTGTGCCATCTTGATGTTCCTTGATTCATTTTCTTCATCATTTCATCTCTCTTTTTTTTGCAAATCAATTCTTACATTGTAGATCTCCTTTGCAGGAGGAGGGAGTGCTTGGCATCTTGGAGGGATAGCGATTTCACTTGGAGAAGCATAGAAAACGCTTGTAATTAATCGGAGAGGAAAGATCATCGTCATACAAGGTTAGTAGCAAGTATTTCTAAGTACATTTGCATCTATTTTATTTTTTTGGGGCTTAATCCAATTGTCACCATAAAACCCTCTTCTTTCAAACCCTAGTTTTGTAGATCTAATAGATCAGGTGCTTATTTGTTGACGACCATCAAAACCCACTTAGAGATAATTAATTAAACGCTAGATCTCATGTTTCGTTCAAATCCGACTCCATTTTCCCTGGGATCTAGCACTAGTCTACTCTAGGTGGGACACCCTCCTTGGGTGGTTGGTCAAATATTGAAATCTATCAGTTGGGTATGCTTGAACCCACTTCAATTTCATAGATCTATCCTTCAAGCCTCCATATCTAGTCATTTTGTGTCCTGATTTACTCTCTTGGGTCCGCCTTGCCCATTATTGCATAAACCCTAGGTGGATCTCATTAGGGTTTTCATTATTTAGACTAGATCTATCTAGATCTACATTCTCAAACTCTTTGTGGTATATTTCTTATCAAGTTGGGAAATTTTCATTATCTTAAGCCTCCTCGACTTGGATTTAACCTCACCTACCACATCCATTCCCTAGATCTAGATTTACTTACTCATTATTCACCTCTTGTACTCATTGCAAACTTCCAAGAGTGTCTTGAGTAGGTTTGCTAGCCCTCATAGGCTAGTAGGGTTGTCACGTCCCCTCCCCTCTCGTCGTCGGAGAGGACGCGACTCGACTGCTCTGTCTATCTAACCAGGGATCTAGCCCCATGAACATAAACATAAATGCATTGAAGGTAAAAACATATGCAGATGCATAATGCATTAATATATAGCGGAAGAAAATACATTCATTCAAGCATTTAATATGTTCATAATAATTCATAAAACAAATACATTGCAGAGAATATACAAGAGAGCACTTATCTTGAAAATGAGCTTCCCCGCAACTAGCTGTCGCTGCGACGTTCCACCCAACCATAAGCCAGTTGTGCTCATCAATCTCTCAACACAACTGCCACCCTCGAGCTGGGCATGATTTCCACAAGGAAAAGGGGAACAACATGCTCACACATAGCCAAATAAATATCAAGGTTCAGCGAAGCCAATCTACAGTTGGGTTTACCAGGCTGCTAAGGCAGTGGAAAGGAAGAATTGCACAAGATCTATCTAGCTTGGCCTCCACAATACCTACACACCCAACACAAGGAAGTATTCCCTTCATTGCTACACAGTCCCTCAGGCAATACCTTCCCTTCTAGTGCTCTTCAAGGTGTGCATAGAAGAATAGCCAGCCCCTCTTGACCCTTTGTGAGGTTCCTCTCTTCACTAGGTTTATCAAGCCAATTCTAGGCCTCTTCCACTCCTAACCAGTTCATACCAAAACAAGGGTGCACATAACAACAAACACAAATGCTGGGCATGAAGGAAAATGTTTTGGAAA
This sequence comes from Pseudotsuga menziesii, assembly GCA_001517045.1. Lineage (NCBI taxonomy): Eukaryota > Viridiplantae > Streptophyta > Pinopsida > Pinales > Pinaceae > Pseudotsuga > Pseudotsuga menziesii. The sequence continues at coordinate 31,430 of LPNX010857137.1, forward strand.
CCAAAAACGAAATTGTAGAAGTGGGAAATGGGGAAATCAACCCTGGGTGAGCAATTCGATTTCAAAACACGATTATGGGCAAAAACGACCTCTACAAACCCCCAAATCGTGAATTTGAATTCAGCAAACGTCTATGTGAATTACGAGAACAAAAATGGCCTCTATAAACCCCCAAATTGTGAATCTCTACTTCCATCAACTGTGCAATACCAAAAACGGGTGTCCAACTATGGAAAAATGAAGGAAATGCAAAAAACGTGAGGGAAAATGCCCCAGCTAGCTCCAGCTGCGTGAGGAAGAGAAACACATGGGTGAGGATCGAATGGGCACCAATTTCTGGGTGTTTTCTTGCCCCATAAGCAAAAACACGATTTTCCAAAATTGATGCCTTGCCCCAATACGAAATTGACTGCCATACCTTTCCATTTCCAATGCATTGACTGCATCAACCAACTTTTGGAAGAATTAAATGATTGGGTGCATAAGATAAAATGGGTAGTTGAGAGTTTATGGGTTCTCTCATTGACATTTGGATTTACACTATTGGCTCAAGGGTTTGAATAATTTCCCTCCCTATTCCTTGTGAAATCATGTCCCCATCTTTTGTTGTATTGCATAGCTAGTTGTGGGTATTTTATTAAATTGCATATTTACATGATGTCTCAATTTATATTTTGCCTAGCTAGCATGATAACCATATGCATCGATTTTTAATTGTCGATACATAAAACGCTAAATCGATGGTGGGGCCTTGGCCTTGAGCTTCTCACTGTGATTTAATAACGATATTTACATCATGTACAATTTTAATGCAATAGGGGTCAAAATTGGGATATTACAAGGGCCCCCCCCTTGATCATTCTCTGGATTGATCTAAAGTGACAAGATCTTGTCCGGTGTGACAACTACCCTTCTTCCATAGTGGACAAGGCCCTTGTGGTGTCACTGTTTAGCTACCTTACCTTTACCACCTCGGATAGGATACCTTCAATGGGTAGCTACACTTTGTGTGATAACAATGCTCATTAAGAGGCATTTGTTTTTCTTCTCCATCTAGATTAGTTACATGAAAATCGTTCTTTCCTGCTATTGTGCTACTTTGGAAAGGGCCCAACCAAAGGATATCGAATTTACCATGTTTCCTTGATTCCTCCCTCTTCTTGTGCCACAAAAGGACCATATTTCCAACCTACAACATTTTATTCTTGAGTTTCTCATCAAAAGCTTGCTTGATTTTACTCTGGTAGTTAATGAAGTGATGGTAAGCATGCCTGTAGTTGTTGTCCAATTTTACCGAAGCGTCGACATGGGCTTGAAGTGCCTTTGAGTTAGTAATAAACTACTACAACAACTTATACACTAGAAAACTCAAACTAATGGGCAATATTACATTTAGACCATATGGCATAAACCAATTCAAAGGGGCTCTTACAATTAGCACGTTTTTTGGTAATGCTATCAGCCTATGACTGGACCTTAGTTTGTTGTCCCAACTCCTGTTGTTGTCTCTGATAATCCTTTTGATAATCCACAATAAATTTTTGTTACTTGATTCAACAATGGTGTAGTAAACATCTCCAAAAAATCGCGATTTTTGCAATTTTTTCCTCAAGCCAATTTTCAGCGAGGAAAAATCGCGATTTTCCTCAAAAAGCGCATTTTCCCCGATTTTTTCCGCTACAATGGAAAAAAGGGCCTAGTCTGTGGGATCTGCAGCATAAAGAGGTAAAGGGGTGTTTTTTTTCATTTTACTTTCATTTCTTCTTGGAGGAGGAGGAGTGGTACAGAGATACCATGGAGGGTGGTACAGAGATACCATGGAGGGTGATGTGCTACCATTTCCACTGACTTATACACCCATTGATGCATCTAACCCTCCATGCATCACTCACCATTAGATATTGGATTAGGGTGCAGGGACAGGACCTTCTTCTACTAGTGCTAGGGGCAGGCCTGACAAATGAACCATGACCTTTTCCCGTAAAAGGGAGAGAGGGCATTGATATTAAATAGCTAGCTGCTAGTTCTCCTTAGATACATTTATATATGTGATGGCGTTTTGTATTGGTTATCCACTTTTGAGTCCTTTATTGGACAACTATGAGGCTTTAGAATTCAGTATCACTATCGACTTTCATGGATCATTTAATATTTTGCATGACTACATGATATATATCCGTGCTTTCTCCATATTTATGTTCCAACGTGTTTATTTGATGTTGTTGTTGCTTTATATGTTTAAAATTTTGAAAAAAATGAATATATTTTGTATTTTTTAATGTTTGTCATGGTTTGACTATTTTTGCCAATTTTTTCGCCATTGTTACTGAAAAATTGTTTTTGGGACCCTCGCCAATTTTTTACCGATGTCGATGTTTTCTTCATTGTTCAACAAGGCCATTGCCTTTCGGATAATAATTAGACAAATGTGAGCGGAAAATGTCATATTGTGCACAAAAACAAATCAGCTCCGCATATATGAACACACTAGCATTGTCTGTAGTTGTTTTTGTTGGTACCCCAAATCTAGTCACTAGATGTGTCTCAAGAAAGTCAACTATGGATTTACTGGAAGAGGATCAAAGGGTAACTGGCTCTACCCTTCCAGTGAAGTAGTCTGTAGCTATTAGAGTCCATTTAAAACTATTACTGGAATTTTCATGGAATTATCCTATAAAAGTCCAACTCCCACTGTTGGAAAGATGCATCCACGATCACTGCTTCCAAAGGAAAAGTAGGCAACCTTTGGCGCCCAAAACATTTATAACATTCATCATAAGACTGCACAAACTTATGAACATCTGCAAATAAACTTGGCCAAAAGTAACCAACCCTCATAATTTTTTTGGTGTGGTTCTAACAACAAAATGCCCCCCACAAATACCAGAATGAAATTCCTTCATTAGTTCTTGAGCCTATCTGTAATCTTCACATCTCAGGATCACTCCATTAGGGTTCCTCTAGCCAGAACTATCATTAGTTAAACAAGATTTTGTGGTTGCTAGTTTAAGAGACATTTGGTGATTTTTATATAAGTGAGGTGGGCATGCTAAATTGTGCAAATAAAACAACAAATTGATGTACCACTCTTGCCGTTGTAACCAAGATAAAATTGTACACACCTCAATGGGGTCTTCCTCTACTTGTTCCACTGTCTTCTCAACCAATGCAAAGCTGACCATGGCCATCAATTTCGTCAACTCTTGTTCCTGTACAAGCTTTGTTGGATTGAGTTCCAAATCATATTCTTGGATTTTACCAATCCAACTACCTCATCTTTCTCAACATTCCTGTTGTGATTAAAATCTGTTTCACCATAGAATGAGGTAAGTAGGCCACAACTTAAGCATTCCATATTGCCTGAACTGTTTCACTACTTAAACCAAGGCATATGCTTGCTTCTCCATAGCAATGTACTTAAGCTCAACGCTCTTTGGGTCTTTTCTTATAAAAAGTAAAGGCTTCTCAAAACCATCATTGCTTTTCTGTAATAACATGTCAACCAAAGAAAAATCAAGAGTATAAGAAAATATTTGGAATTCTTTACTGTAATTTGGGCTTACCAATATTGGAACCTGACATAGTGCTTGATTTATGCCTTTGAATGCTTGCTTAGCCTCTTTAGTCCAAACAATATCATATTACTTTTTGAGCATACTTGAGCTGGTATAAGTGATTTTAGCAAAATTAGGCACAAACTTTCACAGGAAGTTTATATGCCCAAAGAAGGACTAGATAGCCTTCTTAATTCAAGATAGTTGAATCTCTTTTATAGCTTTTACTCTTATTGGACTGATTTTTACCCCGCCTTTGGACACCAGACACCTCAATAATTTTCCTTCAACTGCTCCAAAAACAAAGTTCTTGGGGTTAAGTGAGATCCCAAAGGATCTACACCTGTCAAAAATTTTCCTTGGATGCATGATATGGTCTCCCCTGCGCTTAAAATAAACTGTCAAATTATCTTGGTAAACCATAATAAATTTACTAAGGAAATCATAAAAAGCATAGCCATTGCTCTTTGAAATGTGACCCTTGCATTTATCAATCCAAAAGGCATGCTGGTGTAGGCATATGTGTTTGAATTTGTGCAACTTTAGAAGTTATTCTTATTGTACTTGTATCTCCTACAGAGATTATACTAATGTAATTACTCATGTAAAGAAAATGATACAATGTTAACCCTGGGGAAGACTTTGTAAAGAAAATGATACAATAAATATTATTTTTGTTTTTCCCCAAGACAAGTCGGCCCTAGTAACACTGTTAAGTCGGCCATATAAAAAGTCACTTGGAAAATCAGTATAAATAGGAGGTGCCCCTCCACATTTGTCATTCACTCAGTCAAGTTCGCTCCAGCACAAGGAGGTCCACTACTGTAGCGAGGAGTGTGTTGCCGCCTTTCACATACCCGGGGGGAGAACGTGGTGGAAATCTTCAAGACACTCGGTGTGTCCTTGGGGGAAATTCTCGAGTCAAGGCTGTCACCTTATTCTTAACTCCTTCGTTTAGGAATACTCCTAACGAAGACAAGGGGGGTAGACCCTATTAGTTGCTAAGGTTGTTAAGGCTTAGTGTGATGATGATTTAGTGGTTTTAGGAGTTTTGATAAAAAATAGGCAATTGAGCAAGATATTGCAACAGAAATATTTAAAGCACAACAACATATGGATTAACACATGATATGTAAAGCACATAGAAACAGATGATTGTATAATGTAAAACTAGTGCCAATGGAGTCCAAAAGTAAAGAGTGTTGTTGTATTGCCAAAAGAAATTGTGTTGCAAGTGCTCTTGGTCAATTTTAGATTAAAATGGAGATGAGCGAATTTACTTAGGGGGAAGGGAACTCCAAATATGCTCGAAGGTACGAGGAGTGTGTCCAAAACTCTTATCCGATGCGGCTCCCTGCAAGGAATATGTGGGCTGGTTGGAGTCTCTGAGATGTGTTCAACACTACACCAACAAAGGTGTAGCCTAGTGGAGTCTCGAGGTCACTACCCAGTTGTTCTCGCTTCCTTTGTGGATTTTGCCATGACAACAGATCAAATCGAGGCATTGAATTTTCGCCCGGAGAGGTTAATTGAGGTATGAAAACTAATTAATCTAGTCACCCACGTTGCTTTTGATGCAGCCAACGGTTTGGACGAACCGCTGCGGTGCAGAGCATACACAACGGAGCCTAAGTAAATTTTAAGGATTTTATGACTTGTTTGTTTGTTAAAAAGGAAAAAATGACCACCAAGAGTCTCTTTCGGTTCAAGTGAACCTCAATTGAGGAAGCAAGGAGGGATAATTTTTATTATGTTAAAGTGAAATAAATTGAAAAGAAACAAAGAAAGACAAGTTATCTAATTAATCCTACCACACATCTCTTTGTCCTTTCAAGTAACTCAGGAAGTCGTGGGGTAAGTATTAGTATTACCTTGATTTAACAAGTTATGGAATGATATAACATTTATCAAAGTATACTATCCTGCAAAAAAAGAAATAAACTAAAAAGCAGAAAAATGCAAAAAACGAAAAAAGACAAAGACGCGGATCCCCCTGGGGGGGGAAGGGGAGTGGGCTCGGAAGAGCCCTATGTGGCGGGGAGCGGGAGTGGAGCGTAAAGCGAAATTTTCAAAAGCTCCCGTTTCGGGAGCGTTTTTTGTATAGTATATATTTTAATATATTTTGATGGATTTATATCTAAAAAACATGTAGGATGTTGAATTAGCTATAGAATACATGGATTAAACCATATAACATCAATCATCTAGTAGTTATAACTTATAACATTATCATCAAATGATCAACCATAAAAACTTTTGTAGGATTTTGACAAAGAAGGGAGGTGCCATAACATTGCCATTAAATGATCAACCTAATATAGGATCTTTTAGTATAGGAAAGGAAGGGAGCGCCTTGGGAACGTGCTCCCAAAACTAAGAACGTTTTGGGAGCGAGCAACCGAAGGAGGCGAGCTTCGCGAGTGGGAGCGAGGGGGTGGGGGGCGCTCCCACGCAACATAGAAAGAGCCTACTTGAGATATCTTTTATTATGCTCGGTTATAATGTTTTTTTTGGAAAATGCCACTTGGTTCTTGTAGAAGATGAACCCAATGTTGAAATGTTCAGCATTAGCATAAACTTTAAAAATTTGCAGATAAGCATAAATAGATCAGCAGTGCAGTAAAAACACATTCATCACATCAGCACACATGGACACAATATTTTTCACTGGAGAAACCTTCAAAGGACAAAAACCCCAAAAGCATTAATAGCTTATCTCGTAAATGAGATGGCTTAAGAAATTCTTCAAAAAGTTCCTGAAATCCAGATCTGGATTTTGACCACAGTAACTGTAAAATTCATTAGTAAAAATCAGACTGATAATTTTACCTACAATTTCTAGAATTACAGAAAATTACCAATTTAGGGCTTTCTCAGAAAAATTGAGATTTTGTCTCTCCTGCCCGAAAATATCAAACTGCTAAAAACTGCTCGAAAATATCAGATTGCTAAAAACTACCCGAAAATATCAGACTGTCTGAAAACTGCCCAAAAATATTAGCCTGCTAAAAACTGCCCGAAAATATCAGACTGCTGAACATTGCCCAAAAAATGGAATGCTGAAGATAGCTGTGCAAAAATGCTGAAGATGGACTTTGCTGAGGGTTTGAACATAAGATAGTCTTCTTCACCTGTGAGAGCAAAAGTGTGTAAAAAATGAGAAGGCTTGATCTTCTTTTATAGCCTTTGTTCACCTGTAAGTGGACAAGATTAGGAAAAATAAGAATAATAATATTTTTATTATTTTCCTAATTTCACTTTCACTTTTACCAAAAAGGTACTTTTATTTTTTCCTCTGACTTTTATAAGAAGTCCTTTAATTAGGAAAAATAAAAATAATAATATTTTTATTCTTTTCCTAATTTCACTTTCACTTTTACCAAAAAGGTACTTTTATTTTTTCCTCTGACTTCTATAAGAAGTCCTTTAATTTTGTTTTCCACCTGTGGTCCTTTTAGGTGGACAAGATAAGGAAAGATAAAAATAATAATATTTTTATTCTTTTCCTAATTTCACTTTCACTTTTACCAAAAATGTACTTTTATTTATTTTTCTTTGACTTTTGACTTTGGCCATTTACCAAGTGCCCCTGTGGTCATTACCTGTGGTGCTTTTTTATTTCAAAAGTACATCATCATAAACCAAGAGAGTTATTAATGCTTTTATCTCACACACTGTGTGACACCTAGATCTGGTACTAGGGTAACTTAACCAAGGGTAGCTAATCCTTGGAGAAGCACACCAAGCCCATAGATCAAGGGTCAAAGTGCTACACACATGCCCAGACCCAGTCTAGGGCTTACAGTGTCTTCATTCTCCCAAAGAATGGCTTACTCAGAACTAAGCTGAGTCTACCAGTCCCAGATTGGTCTACATCGTGGTCCCGGACCAGATGTCTACTCAACACAAGGTTGAGTCTACCCAGGCAGATCTGGGTTTATATCATGGTCCCAGACTAGATATCTACCATTCAACAGAATGGTCACTCAACACTGGGTTGAGTCTTCACCGTGGTCTCGAACCAAGTGGTCCCATTCTCTGAAGAGAAGGGCTCTCGATGCTGCTTAGAAAATCAACACCCAAGAGCTTACAAAACTATCAAAAAGTTAAAACGGAAGAAGGGGACACTCCTGGGGAGCTCTAGATGGCCCAAATTTCAGTTTTCGGGAAACACCTCCTCTTTTTGGATGGACCTGCTAAAAACCAACAAGCTTTTATCAGTAAAACGTGCCCAAAAACACTTTGGAAGTGTCTTTGGAGAACACACAAAAAACTTGCAAAATCTCTAAGTTAAAACTATAGAAAAATTACGAAAATTAACCAAGGATCTTGGCTTGCTTTTTGGGAAGACAATAATATTTAACACTTTATTGCAAGATTTATCTTTAGATTTCAAAAGAAACACTACTTTATGCAAGCTAGAAATTTCCTTAAAATGCTTTGCAAAATATAAAGCTTATGCCAGATCTACATGAATGAAGGTGAAAACTGAAACACTTGCTAGATCTGAGCTATTTGAATCTTGAAAACTAGATCTAAATGCAAATTTTTATTTTAGTGTATAGATCTAAGTTAACAAGACATGTAACCAAAGAGAGTATTGATTTTAAACAAGAGAAAGGAGAGAGCAAGAGTATGTTGCCCCGAGGGTTTTGCTTTGATAATTTCGTAGTGGGATGTTGAGGGGCTATTTCCTTCATATTTGTTAGGAGTGGGGTGATGTCAAACTAGATCCACCTCTTCCATGCTAGGTATCTTGAAACTCAAACAAACACTTGCAATACTCGTGAGATATTGAAACACATAAAAAGAGGTCAAGATAACATGTAAATAAACTTATTGACATGCAATATTTCACCTCTAAACATACATGATAACATAGAAATTAAAGTAAGTTTACTTTCAATTCCTATTCCTACTGATTCGGAGGAATCCTTATAGGCAAGATCTGTTTTGAGAGAAGTGCAAGAACAATTGAAAAAATACACAGGTCACCTCATAAAAAAAAATTGACAATCTTAGCCCACACATAGTAGCACAACACCATTAGCCTCCAAAGCCTCTCTTTATTCCAAGCAAAATAGCAAAAGTATAACAGATTACAATAGCATGCACTCTCTTACTCCAAACCCAACTAGTTTGTGAAAGAGGCAGACACTATGTTTATAGTCAGAGAAAGCCCCTTGGGGGGCTACCTACACTAAGGATAGAGTGGGAGTTGAACTGAGTTTGAAGTGAAGAGGAACTGAAGAGGTGATTGACACCTCTCTCACTTAACTCACCATTAGCTTGCCAACACATCAAGCTCCAACCACCAACCAATCCAATCACTAGCTTGGCGTCAGCGCCCAATTTGCGCGAGTTCATGAGGTGAACATGAAGTTTGGTAAGGGTGATGTCACCCAAGTTTGATATGCGCCAATGTTTTCAAAGGAATAAAACCAAGTTTAAGTCAAACCATTAGTTTAATATTTGAAAGGGGTCCACCCCTTTCTCCATTCGCTAGCCTCCACACTTTTCTAGCGTGAAGTTGACATTACCCTCTCCCATATTTGCCATTCTCAACAAATTAAACCAAAGTTTAAGTTTGGACATCATAAGGAGAGGGTCACATGTTAAATGGGAGACCCATGCCATGTCACCCCATATTTTAATATCTTAATTTTTTTACTTTTCAACCTTTGACCATGGTGCCACTTTGTTGCAATTTTAGCATTAAATTGCCATTTTGATGCTCTGTTAGGTGAATAATGCTCCACAGGTTGTTTCGGCTGCTTGAATGATATGAAAAGTGCTCCGTGGGGTAAAAAGGACGCTTTGAGTGTGAAAACAAGCATCCCCACGCCAAAAATGGACTCCAAACTTGACTTTTATTACACTTAATTTTTTTTTTAATTAAACCATTAAAAAATGGCCTAATTTTGCGGAAAAAAAATATTTTTTCGGAATCAAACAAAACTCTAGGGGGACTTAGCATATGTTTATACGACTCAATTTGAATGCCTAGCATGTTGAAAAACACTGACACGAAGGCTTTAATAACCTCCTAAGGCCTAACCACCAAGACGACTACCCCAACTTTGGAGGTGTGAGTGAAAAACTCAGAAATTATTAGTTGTTTGTTTAACAACCAATAATAACCAAGGGAAAAAACACTCTGGGCTAGTCGGCTTGATGCTTAAGTTTACGAAGCTGGGCCTTTTATAAAAATTTATCATGCTAGAACATTTTTTACAACTCCCCCAAAGGGGTATGAACATATGGTACAAGAAAATTTAAAAAAATTCCCAGAAGAAGCCTAAATGACTTCTGATCTTTGAAGAATGATCAATGATGTTTGTTTGTTTCATTCGGCTGACTTGATACCACCAACTAAGTATGACATAGTAGGTAACATCTAGCCCCATCTGACTGGTAACATCTCGACACTGTGAGACGAAGAGGTAGTAGATGGTCATGTACATTGGTGGCCTCTGCTCACCCTGGTTCTTAGCTTGGTATGGGAGAAATACTATCGGCATATTGAGAGGGGAAGGAAGTAGACGGTTGTGTGCACTAGTGACCACTACTCATTCTAGTTCTCGACCTGGTGTGGTAGAAATCCCATCAACAGTAGAGATGAACATGTAGTAGATGGTTGTGTACACTGGTGACAACTATTCGCCCTGGTTCTCATCCTAGTGTGGGAGAAATCCCATCGGCACTTGAGAGGAACAGGTAGTAGATGGTCATGTGAAGTATGTCTTGGTTCTCGGTTAGAGATGGACTTGTAGTAGATGAAATGTTGATTGTTGTACTCTTTGATGGACTGTGTAGAGTTGTAGAACAGATGGATCTACCGATGGACTGAGTGGATTAGATACATGATGACACCTCTCGACGAACAGAGACTGTGTTGAGAACCTTCAGTATGTATAGAGACGATCGAGACAAATGAGATCTACAGAAGAGACCCAGATGTTCGTGATGCTGATGATGACCATATCTAAAGAATACCTTCCTTGTTGAGAGGGAGTGTTGGAATTTGGGCAACTTCAGAAGTTATTCTTATTGTACTTGTGTTGTATTTCCTTGTACCTCCTACAGGAGATTATACTGATGTAATTACTCATGTAAACCCTAGAAAGAATTAATGAAAACCCTCGGGAAGACTAAGTAAAGAAAAGAATAAAAATAAATATAATTTTTGTATTTCTCCAAAATAAGTTGGCCCCGGTAAGACTGTTAAGTCGACCCAGTAAAAGTCACTTGGAAAATCAATATAAATAGGGTGCGCCCCTCCTCATTTTTCATTCACTCACTCAAGTTCACTCCAACATAAGGAGGTTCGATACTGTAGCTAGAAGGAGTGTTTTTCTGGGGTTTCATCTTGGAGAGACTTTTCTCTCTCTCTTCTTCTTTGTTCTCAGAAGCTATCATCTCTATACAAAGGTTGTTGGGTTTTTCTCGATTGGGTTTCCTAGGATAAACTCTTGTGTTCTTTGTTTCTGTGCTTTGTCTTTCTTCTAGAGATCCTATTGTTTATTTTCAATTAAGTTATAGTGCTATAATCTTGTAAAAACTAACAATATGTTCCCAAAGGAGTTGTTTTGTACCTGCTATTTTCATCAACTAGTACATCGTTATATCTTAAGAAACCATCCAACTTGGACATCATTCTAGAATTCGTGACTGTTTGCAATACATAGTCCATGCTTGGAAAAGGATAGTTATCCTTCAAGGATGAAATGTTCCAATTTCAAACATCAATGCAAATCCTAATCTTACCATTCTTCTTACAGGTTGGTACAACATTCGCCACCCACTGTGAGTACCAAACAAGAGTGATGATCTTTGCTTCAAACAACTTCTGCAGTTCCTTTTGTATGATGCGGGCCAGATTCAGATTCATGTGCCATTGTCTTTGCCTGAAACATTTTTCCTACTCTTTAAAAGGGACCTTATGCTTAATAACCTCAATACTATAGGTTTTGAGCTCATCATATGACCATGCAAAACATCCTTGTATTCATGGATCAACTCCTCAATCTTTTACCTCTCAAGAGGAGTGCATGCCCGACCAATCTTCATTAATCTTGGGATTTCCCTAGATCCCTCTCGACTTAAACAACCTACTCATCAACGTAGACGACTTTGAACTTTTAAAAGCATTAGAATCATAAAAATTATAAAGGTCCCAATCCTTAGGGGATTTTATTAATTTGTAGTTGTAACATTGGATACTTCGGGTTGTCACCTTTTGGTTCCTAATCAATTTGGTGAGAGACAAATTCATTTAGATTATTCAAAAAATTCACAATGTGCCTATTGTTTTCAAATACTTGCCAATTGCCGATAATATTACGAATGGATGGTCGAAAAATAACCTTCGTTTGGTATTTAGAAAAGGGCTCTGTCATGCATGGTTCAAAACCACAACTGACCCTGCCAAGGCTTGTGCTTGTTGATTTTCACTTCGTGGGATAGAAAAAATATCTAAAGCATCAAAATTTCAAATGCCTCAATCTCATTCCATACAACATGTCTGTATTGCTTCAAACAAGAATTCTTTGCCTCACAAAGGTTTTGAACTTGATTGACAATCAACTCTGAATTACCTTTGACTTTTAATGCTTTAATCTTGAACCCATTTTGTCACATACCCCAATTTTGTAAAATAATGTTAATTATTTTAATTTGATTTCCTAAGACATTATGTTAAATTTAATGCTAAGTAGGAACTGATGACTCAGCAGAGTCAAAAGAAGTGGAATGTAATTCTGAATATTTTATTATTAATAAATAAAATGTGGAGACAACAGCATGGGAGAGCTGTTAATAAGAGGTCACTGGTCAAACTGGTGGAAGGAACTAGGTGGAGGGCAAAAGACAAGTGGCAGCATCCTCAAGCACTTCCTAGGTTGCAGGTGGCAACTTCCCTATATTTGGGGTCATGATCCCCCAAGAAAGTGGGATCAGAGCAGGTGGCTCAATAAATGACAACTAACCCAAAAAGACCTAGGCAATCTTTTAAAAGTACCCAATGAATAGAGCTGAGGTTGCTCAGATATTTTGGAGAGAAGAATCATTCAGGAGGAATGCTATTCAGAAAATTCATTGGGGAAAAAGGGAAAACAATAAGGAAGGTGTGTTGAGAGGAAATCTGCAGTAACTTGGTCTGTTACAGCTTGTTAGCTAGGAGAACTTACTGATAAGTTTAGGATTGGTACTGAGTCTGTAGACTGGTATTTGACTATTGTTGCACCTAGTTCTAGCCAGGGAGACCAGAGCAAGCTTAGGGGTCCTGAGGAGTCGCTGTTTGAGCGCTCTCCAGGAATTGGTAGGGAGGAACGGCCTCCCATTGTTGTTGTTGTCCAAGCTCCAGAACAGGTTCTGTTATCTAATAGTCTTTGTTTTAATAACTGTGTATGATTGAATGTTATGTTGGGTAAAGATAACCAAGTAGATAAATCAGATAATGAATTCAGTAACATATAACTAATTAATGATTAGTTGACTGCATTTATGTTAATTATATACGTTTCAAAAAAATTTAAATTTTTCGGAAATTTTGGGGTTTTGACATGTGGTATCAGAGCACAAGGTTCAAACACTAGGCCTTGATGCAGCCCAACTAGCTTCCATAGAACAGTAAAGTAAAATAATATGCTAACATATATTCTGTTTTATGTAAAGAACAGAAAATTTCTTTTTCTGAAATTTAACAGGCAAGTATGGAAAAGCTGGGAGAATATGCTCAGGAGGAATCTCCAGATACAGAGACAAGACAAATGCCCAGAGAACCTACGTTAGAAAAGGTGACTGCCCATTCCTCAGAGCTGCTGCAGACTGTAAAGGATTTGAAGACTGAAATGAAATCAGTCAAGAAGGAGAATGAGAGGATTTTGAAGACTCAGGAAGAGTTGAACCAAATTTTAATGGAAAAGTTCCAAACTGAAGGAAGGAGCAGAAGATCAGAATTTGAGGATGTTAGTCATCAAAGAAGATCTAAAAAGATGAAGTTGGAAAAAACTGAAAGCAATTCATCATCTGAAGGGTTCGGTGAACGACAAGGCTACCACACTACTAGTGACAGTAGTGAGGCTGAGTTGTATGACAGAAAGAAGAAGTACAGACCATATGAGGAGATTTCAGGGGAGTTTAAAAAGATAAAGCCCCCAACTTTTAATGGAGAGACTGAAAAAGGGGAAGAAGCAGAGTCCTGGTTATCCGGGATGAGGAAGTATTTTCATATATACAATTATTCAAATCAGCTGAAGGCAAGAATGGAAATCTATAATCTCTCCGGAAAAGCAGACATATGGTGGCAAGATCTGAAGAGAGTCAAGGGTATCAAGGAGAAAGAAGTTAACTGGAGTACCTTTAAAAGGTACTTCAAGAAGAAATTTTTGTCCGAACAATATTACGAAGAAAGAGCTAAAGAATTTTACGAATTGAAGTTAGGTTCAATGACTATGAAGGATTTGAACAGTAAATTCTTAAGCTTGCTTAGGTATGTACCTTACTTAGTAGACAAGAAGCCTAAAATACAGAGCTTTCTCAGCTGTTTACCATATCACATTAATGACAGAATTGAGTATGATAACCCGAAGACCCTGGAGGAAGCCATGCGGAAGGCTAATTTCTGTTTTGAGCAGAACAAGAAGAAAGAAGGCTTAGCCAACTGGAAGGCTAAGAAGAACAACAATCAGCCTGAGTTTAAAAAGAAGGAATTTGTACCCTAGAAGAATTTCAAGAATAATAAGAACAAAAATTATTCTAACAATAAGAATTTTCAGGGAAATAGTAATGGTACTTCCAATAATTCGAATAACTTTAAGGGCAAGGAAGCTGCAAATAACCATGGGAATTTCACCAAGAGTTTTGAACGAAAGGAGCCTGTTAAGTGCTGGGAATGTAATGGCCCGCACTATGCCTCGGTCTACCCAAATCGGAAAAAGTTAGTCAGCAATATTCACACTGTGCAGAAGGAAATGACCATTGGAGAACTCATGAGGACTATGCCCAGAATAAATGCAGCATTGGAGAACCGCCAAGCTGATTATCAGACTTGCATGGTGGAAGTGGAAGGTATGATTAACCAAACTCCTGTAACCATTTTAATTGATCCAGGAGCTAGTCTTAATTACACTGCACCTCAAATAGTGGAAAAATGTAATTTGTTTGTCGATAAGTTTGATAATTCCTAGTTAGTACAATTAGCCACTAGGGAAAAAAGAAAAGTAACCTGTTATGTGAAAGAATGTGCTTTAATTATGGATGAATTTAAAACTACAGTTAAGCTTAATGTTTTGCTACTTGGCTCATATGATTTACTGATTGGCATGGATTGGTTAGAGCAGCATAAGGTAGTTTTAAACTGTTACGATAAAACCTTTACGTGCGTAAATAGTAATGAACAACCAGTAAATGTTAAGGGTATTCCTAGAAAAACTGTAATCAGACAGATTTCTGCTTTACAACTTAAAAGAGCTGTTAGAAAAGGGTGTAAAGCCTATGCTGTAACTATTACAGATGAGGCAAGTGAATCTGAAACAGATAAGTTAAAAATAGAAGATATTCCTGTTTTAAAAGAATTTACTGACGTATTCCCAGAAGAAATTCCAGGATTACCTCCAAGGAGGGAATTGGATTTCACTATTGAGTTGGTACCAGGTGCGGTACCTAGCTCAAAAGCTCCGTATCGAATGAATATTTTAGAACTTAATGAGTTAAAGTCACAACTGAAAGAGTTAATATATAAGAAATACATTCGACCTAGTGTGTCTCCTTGGGGAGCACCGGTCATCTTTGTCAAAAATAAAGACGGAACTATGCGACTATGCATAGACTACCATCAACTAAACAAGATGACTATTAAAAACAGATATCCGTTGCCCCGCATAGATGATTTGTTTGATCAGCTACGTGGAGCCACGGTGTTCTCAAAGATAGACTTGAGATCAGGATATCATCAGGTAAGAATTAAGGATGAAGATATCTTCAAGACAGACTTTAGAACAAGGTATGGACATTACGAATTTGTCGTAATGCCATTTAGGCTTACCAACGCCCCAACTGTCTTTATGTGCTTAATGAATAATATAATGCATAAATACTTAGATAAATTTGTTGTCGTGTTTATCGATGACATCTTAATTTACTCTAAAACGGAAGAACATAAAGAACACCTAAAGATAGTTTTACAAGAGTTGCGAGAACAACAACTCTTCGCTAAGTTTAGCAAGTGTGACTTCTTTAAGGATGAAATCCAGTACTTAGGTCACGTAGTGACTAAGGAAGGGATTTCAGTTGATCCTGAAAAGATTTGGGCAATTGAAGATTGGCCGGTTCCAAAAGATGTAACGGATGTTAGGTCATTCATGGGAATTACCAGTTATTACCGGAGATTCATTGAAGGCTTTTCAAAAATAGCAAATCCGATCACTTCCTTGCAAAAGAAAGGCAAGAAATTTGATTGGAACTTAAAATGTGAAGAAAGTTTTAAGAAATTAAAAACCTTATTAACAAGTGCGCCTATTCTAAGAATAACAGATCCTAATAAGGATTTCGTGGTATGCACAGATGCCTGTAATGACGGCTTAGGCGGTGTGCTGATTCAAGACGGGCATGTCATTGCCTATGAGTCCAGGAAGTTAAAAATTCACGAACAGAATTATGCAACTTATGATTTAGAACTTGCGGCTGTTATACATGCCTTAAAAATGTGGCGACATCATTTAATAGGCAGAAAATTTATTTTAATGACTGATAATAAAGGACTGAAATATTTTTTAGATCAGCCTAACTTAAATGCAAGACAAGCAAGGTGGTTAGCCTTCTTGAGTGTATGATTTTGAAATCCAACACATAAAGGGTAAGGAGAATAAGGTGGCTGATGCTTTAAGCAAAAATGCAAAGCTGAACTTTACAGCAGCAATCAACACTTATGCTTCTGATTTAAATGAACAGCTTAAAGAAGGAGTAAAACAGGATGAAATTTATCAGAAATTACAAGTTACAGCTAAAGAAAAACCTACATAAAGCTTAATAAAATGTTATAGTCTAAATGAAGATGGATTTTTATTATTTAAGGATAAACTGTATGTGCCTAATGTGCCTAAGGTTAAGTTGTTAATTCTGAACAAAGTCCATAAAACACCTTGTTGCCCACCTATTTCGACTAGGTGGCAACTCCGTGTACATAAAGATGTACATAATTGTACCTTGGAAAAATCTGAGGATTTTTCCACTTCTGCAGGGCAATGGCCCCTTTGTAAAACGAAATGTCCGCTCCCCTGCGTGGGAAAATTAATGTAATTAATGTGCTAGTGTGGGTCATGTGATATGGATGCCACACCATGGAACTGGTTGCTAGGGAAGTCCCCTCATCGAGTGTTTTTTCCCTTTCCAATTGACCTTGTTGAATAAACGAGTTTAATCGGTTTGGTTTTTCACTCAAAATCCTCCAAAGTGGTGACGGGCGTTCTACCAGTCAAGTCCATGAGGTGGCTGAGGCTTCAAAAATGATTCATGACCATGCTAGACATTTGTCTAGAGTCTTGCGGAGTTTCGTTATGTTGTTGTACTTTTAATTTTTTCCAGTTAATTAATTCCACCCCTTGGTGGTTAATTAATTGAGTTTTGATGTAATAATGTATTACTCAAGCATGGCATTTTGTAATAGGGGCTATGAATGCAAAATAAAATTGCTATGAAACCCCCTAAGCCATTGCTTCGAGTCCCATGTCGTTCTGATAAGCGGTTGAAGAGATAGACCAATTTTGGTCAGGAGGGGTCTATCTCCCCTAGCGAAATTTTTAATTTTCCTAAGTCAAAAATTCATATTATTTGATTTTGAAGGAAAAAATCAAATAATGCCATGGTAAATTTGTTTGGGGGTTGTTAAGCCTAGGAAAATTTATTTCATAATTTTTTCCACCCCCCCATGGCCTAGATTTAATTTTTTCAAGTTATTTTTAATTTTTCCTAAGTTAAAAATGGGGAAATTTTAAAAATTAAATTGGAAAATTAAATCTAAGGTGAATATAAATATTTATCTTAAGTCTAAGGGTTAAATATCATTGTTGAAGAAAAGGCTTGGGTCAAAGCCAGGTTTGGAGGTTATAAAGTGGTAAAACCCTCACTAAGGTAGGGCGTCCAAGCAAAAAT
>LPNX010857143.1:0-18113 GCA_001517045.1 Pseudotsuga menziesii
TGCCTTGAAGAGGTGTAAACCCTACCATTCCTAGCACATAACTGAGCGGAGTTGATACCGATAGATTCACCAACGAATCTTCTATCCATTGACGTATCATTCACGCATTTTGGTTTTCATATGATATTTATTTTTTAATTACTTCTAAAACTTATACTTAGAAAACCACACTGCAACTTCGAATCATCTCAAAGAAAAATCCGCAGAGTTAAAAATACACAGCCAAAAAATTCTTAAAAATGCACACATCACATATCGACGTGTCCTCTTCAAAAGGGTATCTTTGGTTTTTCAATTTTTGAAAAAATAGAAAAAATTTCTTTACGTGGACAAATATGTGTTTAAAACGATGCTGAAATCGAATGTGGTCACTTTCGAAAAATAATAAATAATTGTATAATGCGAAAAAAATTAACAAAAAAATATGCACATCACACTGCATTTTATGTAGATCATGCTCATATAAATAGTTTTTTAAAATTATTAATGCAAGATTGAATTACTCTACATGGACACGAGCCACTTATTAGCTTCTTCAAATTTTTAAGGTCACACAGTTCATTAAATGAAAAAATTCACACATTAAATGACATCGGAATATTTAAAAAAAAATATAATCATGAAGCCAACATAATATTCTACAATTTGGTTTTTTACTGCAAGTCAAAATTCACATGGCATATATGCGTTTTGAGGGCTTCTATTTAGCACATGAGTAAAAAATCAGGTTTTCATCGCCAAATTTGGCCAAAAAGTGTTACCCATCTTCATGGAATCACCCCTTAGCTATTTTTCACGCCAAATAGAGCCTCTTTTGATTCTCTTTTTACAAGCTATCCCTTTATAGGACTCTCCGCCCTTATGGAGTTTCTTTAGGCCCAGGTCTGACTCCTTCAAAACAGGCTTGACTGCCGAGTTAACTTGTCCGTTCAATCTTGTTAAGAATATGTGAATGGGCATCCGCATTGGTGGTAGGTTATCTCTTTCTCAGACCATGCGGAATAATCAAATGGATCTTTCCGAGTTATCTTGTTTTCCTTCACACTCGTAAAACTCAAGCTATTTTATGCTATTTTGGAAGGAGCGTTAGGTAGGTGGTAATTTAACATTTTTCAGACCTCCCTGACTAAGTACGAAAAAGGTTCACCTTTTCTTCTTCGAAAGTTAAGAGAGTTCTTCTGTGGTATGTTTTATACTTTTTTGGCCTCGGGAGACTAAATTGGACGAAAAAGGACCCCCCTGGAGTCTTCTTTGGAGTTTTCAGACTCTCTAAATGTGAAAACACCTACTGAGCATGTACTAGTTCGGGCTCATTAAATCCACGAATCAGTGACACTATCAAGCATTATTTTCCCATCTCTTCAAGCTTGTTAAAAAATGAAGAGGGAACCGAGTTTACTTTCCTGGACTCATTAAAATTTAACAGGAAAGGTAAGGAAGAAGTTTTCTCTTGTTTTCAATAGTGGCAGCATGTCATCCTTGAACATAACACTCTTTGTTTTTCGATATCCATGTTTCAGTGTTCACTTTTATTCAGCTATTACTTTGAGTTTATTACTCCTCCTCTTGTCCGTTATACCTGGGGAATCTGATCATGTCTCCTACATGATAGATAGGTCTAGTTGTTCTATCTATAAGTTATATGCTGCCTTGGTTCATCTCTGTGTTGTGCTCATTGTTCAAGGACTCTACCCAATGTCTGATCTATAGCCTGATTCCATCATTGTTATATCTGTTGTTTATTGTGTCTCCCTTCTTTTTCCCAGTTCCTAGTCACTCTTGTGATCCATTGGAGGATCTATTGCCTTCCTTATCACAGCATGGTTCCGTTTCAGTACTTCCTGATGACGAAGACCTAGAGTTTTGATGATCGTACCTCAGGATTCACTTTCATCATTGGTGAATTCCTTTTCTTCAGTTGTCGATTATCACCTATTGATTGACAAACTGTTGAATCCTTTCCATGTTCGACTTCAGCTTACCCTTATTCACATGGCTTGGATTGTACTGGTTCTTTGGGATCTTTTATGAAGACCTTAGTTCTTCACCTATGGACTAAGTTGCGCAAGATTATGTTCTATTCATATACACAGCTTCCAGATCTTTGAAGACTCATCATTATTGTATATGGTGGATTTGATCCACCTTTTTAATATACGTGGTTTCATACCCGTATCATATGATGTACTCAAATATTGTAAAGGAGCTAGTGTTCCAGTAAATTGAACATAGCATCCTCATATGTAACTTTGTATATGACATTACTATGTATTTGTTTCAGGTACTCTCTCTGCTCCATTGGATTTCTGAGTTCTCCAAAGATTAAAAAGATTATAATGTATTTCGACCATCATTTCCCTCTGCCCTCACACATTAGGGGGCATCTGTTATCCACCTGAGTGGCACCTCTCTGCTCGAGTGCCGACATCCCTCATGTTGGCACACAAAAGGACATCTATGGATTGAGGGTTTCCCAAAACACTATAGATGGGCTTATTATGAACTACATTCATCATCCATCCAGCTCGTTATTTTTACCCTTTAGCTATGTCAAGTGATGTACACGAATCTCTATATATGAAACTCGCGTGTTGTACGTGAGTATCGGTTGTTGCATGTCGCGTACAGATGTGTACGCGGGTTACCCTTAGAGCAACTCGTGGGTCATACGTGAGTTGCCAGTATTGATACCCACGTACATATCCCTTTGACATTAAAAATAAAAACATGTGATTACTTGAGATTAGTTAAGCACTTAACCTTAATCTCCTTAACTATCTCAACCTCCTCAACCTTCGAAACTTCCTTATTTCACCAAGTATAAATACAGGCCTTGGGGAGGGTGTTAATATACATACACTTGGAGAGAAAAGTTATGCTGGTGGAGTTTATACAGAAGTCTTTGGAGCAGTGGAACTCAGAATCCTTTGGTTGCGGAGGAGTCCTTGTCTCAAGTGTTGGGTTGTAATCTAAACTCTTTGATTATTGTTAATAAAGAGAATCCTTCTTCCATATGTGTCTTGAATGTATCTCATATATTGTGGTTTGATAAATATTTATATTTCAGCATTCTGTATATGATTTATCTAACCTGTTTATATATATGTATCATCTTGTATCTGGAAGATTGACTCTTGACAGGTGAAGGAGAAGCATCCCTGAAGGCTTTGGAGGAGAAGCAGAGCGGAAGAGGGCAAGCTAGGATCAATCGTCGTGTATCGGGTGAGTCTTTCCTATCCTATTATTTCCTTTACTGCATTCTAGAGTCGATTTCCTGCAAGTTTATTGAGTATGTTGGTAACCCCGGACCTTCGGTTATAAGGTGTTTATTCCTGTACAACAGATATACTCTCACACTTCTTCCTACGTGGATGGCATTTGTGCTATAGAAACCATCTGAAGAAATGATGGACGAGATGATCTCTTGAGAAGGATGGAGATACCCTTTGAAGAAATGATGGACGGGGCGATCTCTTGAGAAGGATGGAGATGCTCAACATGTGCTCAAAGAGATGGACAAGCTACTGGACATGTCAACCTGCCTGCAACCTGCAACCCATATATATTTGAACGTATCTTATGTCTTGTAAGGATTTTTTATCAAACTTTCTTTAAGATTGTAATTTCAGCATTGTAGAGTTACCACTTAGCATCTTGCATGGCATTATGCTCAGGAGATTCTGTATACTCTTCTAGAAATAAAGAAATGAACTTCTCAAAAGATTCTGTATACTCGAGAATTTCTAGATGGAGGTAATTTTTCTTAGCGTTGCTTCTTCTCATATCATAAACATAAAATTCACCATAATTATTATAAAGACACAATTACAAACTTAGTACTTTTTTAAATACCTGATAATTAAATTCTGATTGAATAATGAAAATAAAGATTATTATACATATTCAAAAAAATAGGATTAGTGGGATTTCCCTTTTAAGGAGGGATTTCTTCACAAATCGATAGAACACTACTGTCAAATAACCCAGGAAAACATTTACATATACAACTTAAGGTATATGAAGCCTGTGAACATGGCTCTGTAAGAAGATAGAGGTAATAGTCTATAAAACAAATAATTATCAGTTATTACATGTACGCATGAAAGGGATTCATAGGATAATACAAGTTTAATCAAGAAAATTCTTTTGGATAACTGTGCGGCCATATATTTACAACCCTTGTTATATAAAAAGCAATGCAAGATTGTAATTTCACCATTATAAACTTACCACTTAGCATCTTTCTTTAAGATTTTAATTTCAGCATACCACTTGTTTGAAGGTGCAATGTAAACTAGCCAGGGGACTGATTCGTCGTTCAGGGGGCACCCTGGATTCCCTAGCTTAGAAGTGCTTGTCCAAAACTTTTTGAAATGTGCGATATTAAGCTTCAACTCAATTGTAAACGGAATTATTGTTGCAAATTGAAATGTAAAAAAATTGAGGTTAAGGGTTCAAAACCTATGGGGAGCTCTTTAATCCCAACTTAGAAAACAGGGTTTGAAGGTCTCGAATTCCCCGGAGGTTCAAGAGTGGTGTTGCTTGCTGATACTCTTCCACCATTGTGATTGCTTCACAATACAAGACCTGCATAAACTAAAACAATTTAAGCAATAAGCTTGTAGTGAAAAAAAACAAGAACTTAAGCAATAAGCCTGCAGTGAAAACAAATAAGAACCAGTTAAAAAAAAAGTGAGGTATAATGGATAACAGATCACCATGGATTCCAAGTAACGAAGCCTCTCTCTCACCATCTCTTCTCACGCCTGCAAATCAAATTGAACATTAATATGATTTACCAAAATTGACCAAGGAACTAATACTAGCATTAATTATTACTAGCTGAAGATCATAGTAAGCTGGTTTGGCAATGAGTGATCCATCGAGGGTAAGACAATGCGGTTCTAGCTGTTCGATTACTTGGGATACATCCGCCGCAAGGGTCTACCTTGGAGGGGGCATCAATATTGGTTTCACCATTTTACTTAAAATCCTTTATGCTTCACATTTTTTGTTTTAGAATGTTATTTATATAGAGAACGCTATGATGAATGAGTGAAAATTGATCAATCGATTGGTTTGAAGTGGGTTGGAATTTGCATTTTAACTCATCAGACATGTAAACAAACACAGACTTCACAATTTTTGCTTCCCCACCACCACTTTGCTAAGCACCCTTTATTGTTTTCAAGCCAATTTTAGACCCAGTAATAGATCGATATCGAGAAGCATCTCTTCCAAATTGATAAGCATACTTCTCACCTTGGACCGAAAGATCCGCCTAAAGCACCTTGTAGCAAATCTAGATCCCATAGAAGCATCTATAGCACCCCTTGGTACTCGCTATTCCTACTTTTTTTCCACACCGTGTATATCCAGTTTTCATTGACCCATCTAACTGACAAGTTTACCGAGAAGCAGTTTACCTTAATAAGCAAGGGTGTTGGTACCCCGGTCGGTATCCTTTCGTAAGTTTCAAATACACACATGATCCCATTTATTCCAGCGGCTTAAACATATCTAGTAGTTTGAGATTGAGGTTCTTCAGTTCCATTAAGTCCCATCCGTTGTTGGAGTCAAGTTCACCCGCAAAGGCAAGGGCACTCGCATCTGATCAAGTTGAATCAGTTGTAAAGGAATCAGCTTCAGAAGAGGGAGGAGGTGAATGTAAGGTTTAAAACCTATGCAGAGAAGTAAAGCATATAGATTCTTTTAAGCAAAATAGAGATAACAACACATCATTCACACATAAACACAGAGATTTACCCTGGAAACCCTTAACCGGGAAAACTAGAAAACCTTGGAGCCACACCTCCTATTTTCTCTTCATTACATTATGAAATCCTCACAATACAAAATATAGGTATTCCGCAACATCCAAATACCCTAATCCGTTAACCCGGATTAGAGAAAAGACTCCAATCCCTTAACTAAGATTAAGTTACATATTTTTAGACAAATTCTAAAAATAGCCACAAACAGCTATAAATAGCCATAAAATGTATAAATAGCCAAAAAAATTTGCTCACTACGCTCACATCGGAAATGGCCTACAGCCTGTTTCCATCGAAGGTTTCTTTGGGATCGCCAAGCTGCAGCGCTAACATGCACACCTCCCCTTCATACGCACATGAAAAAAATAGAACATATACCCAACATTCTCCCACTTGTTATTTCCTTTGCATAGCAATGAGTCATGTACTCATAAATTCATAGGTTTAGGGCATCAATGTCCATAGATTATCTACACCAAAGAACTTCTCTGTACTAACAGACTTTGTTAATGAGTCTGCAACATTTTTCATGGTGTCAACCTTCTCTAGCAGCACCTTCTTTTCTTCAACCATATCTCTCACAAAGTGATATTGCACATCAATATGCTTTGTCTTAGCATGATAAGCAGGGTTCTTTTCCAGGAAGATTGCACTTTGGCGAGTCACATTCTAACCTTACACCTTTTTGTACAAACCCAATACCTGAACACAATATTTGCAACCACACAACTTCTTTGCTTGCATGAGTGGCTGCCATGTATTCAGCTTCTGTAGTTGAGAGTGCAACTACAGCTTGTCTCTTGCTCATCCAACTGATAGCTCCTCCAAATAGGTTAAACACATACCCACTTGTAGATCTTCTATGATCAAGGTCTCTAGCCCAGTCTGCATCAACAAATCCATGTACATTTATTACTCTATCTAGTCCAGGCCTTCCTTGGTAGCAGATTGCATAATCTGTGGTGCCACGCAAATATCTGAAGACCCTCTTTACAGCTGTCCAATGCTCCTTTCCTGGTTTTGACATATATTTGCTCAAAACTCCCACTGCATGAGCAATGTCTTGTCTTGTACGTACCATTGCATACATCAAACTACCAACTGCACTGGCATATGGAACCTGTGATATATCTTCTTCTTCTTCCTGTGTCTTGGGACACTCTCTACAGATAACTTTACACCTACAGGAATAGGAACATTGACCGGCTTACTCTCCTGCATGTTAAATCTCTGTAGTACCGTCTCAACATATTTTCTTTGATTTAAACTGATCATTTTGCTTGCACAATCTCTTCTTATCTCCATTCCCAAAATGAAGTTTGTAGCACCGAGATCTTTCATATCAAACTTGGAGGATAGTTGAGACTTCACCTCTTTTATAACATCTTTGTTGTTTCCAATCAACAACATGTCATCAACATATAGAACTATGTTAATGAAGTGATCACCAACCTATTTGGAATACACACAGTGATCAACTTTGCTTCTCACAAACCCCAATCCAAGTATGTATGTGTCAAACTTTTGGTACCACATCCTCGAAGATTGCTTTAGACCATAAAGGGACTTCTTTAGTTTACATACCAACTCATTCTTTCCCTTTACTATGAACCCTTCTGGTTGTTTTATGTATATTTCTTCTTCTAGATCCCCATGTAAGAATGTTGTCTTCACATCCATCTGCTCTACTTCAAGATCAAAAGCAACAGCAATAGAAAGAAGAAATATAATAGAAGTTAATTTTGCAACTGGAGAAAATATTTCACCAAAACCAATCCCCTCTACCTGAGAATATCCCTTTGCTACCAAGCGGGCTTTATACTTATCCACTTTACGTTCTGCATTCAACTTCTTTTTAAATAGCCATTTGCTCCCAATGGATTTTCTCCTAGATGGTAACTGGACTGGTTTCCAAGCTTCATTTTTGTCCAAGGAATCCATTTCTTCATCCATGGCCTTTTTCCAAAGATCACTATCCTCTGAATTAACAGCTTCCTTCACATTTCTAGGATCATCATCAGTAATAGACATAGCAAAATGAGAGCGAAAATCAGGAGGGGAATACCTTTATGGTTGCCTTATTTCTCAAGATGATCTCCTCAAAATTGGAGTATGAGGTTCTTCTTCTTCTGATTCAGCTTCTTCTATTGAGTCAGATTCTTCACCTTCTAACTTAAACTCTATTTTCTCTAGTTCCTTTTCCATTGGATTCACTTCCTGTCTAGGGACTTCTTTGACCTCTCGAAACACAATATCTCGACTATAAACAGTCTTATTAGTTATGGGATTCCAAAGCTTATACCCTTTCATACCATCTTTATAGACAATAAAGATACACTTCTCAGCTTTGTTATCCAACTTGCTCCTTTTCTCCTTTGGAACATGTACATAAGCATCACAACCAAAAACTTTCAGATGCTTAATAGAGGGTTTCTTACCAGTCCATACCTTTTGTGGATTTTTATCAATCAATGCTGATGTGGGTGATCGGTTTACCAAGTAACATGCTGTCTCCACTACTTCTGCCCAGAATTCTTGTCCTATCCCAGCACTGCTTAGCATGCTCCTTGCCTTTTCCATCAATGTCCTATTCATCCTCTCAGCAACTCCATTCTATTGAGGTGTGTATGGAGTAGTCTTTTGCCTTGCTATTCCACACTTCTTACAAAAGTCCTCAAATTCATTCCCACAGAACTCTCCACCATTATCTATCCTCAACACCTTTATTTTCTTTTTTGACTAATTTTCTACAAGAGCCTTAAATTCTTTAAACTTGGTAAATACTTTAGATTTCTTTCGAAGGAAATAAATCCATATGTTCCTTGAGAAATCATCTATAAATGAAACATAATACACAGATTTTCCTAATGATGGAACAGGAACAGGTCCAAACACACCACTATGTATTAATTTTAGAATTCCCTTTGCTCTTGTAGCACCAGATGCAAATCTTACTCGATTTTGTTTTCCATATATGCAATGTTCACAGAAATCAAAATCCAGAGTGCAATCAGTCATTCCTTCAACCATACCTTTACCTTTTCTTCGATATGCCCCATTCTTTGATGCCACAGCATTGTCTTTCCCCCTAATGCAGTCAGGGTTTTGTCATCTTTACCTCCTTCCTCCAGCACAACAAAATTGTTACATTCATCAATGATGGTTTTTCCCAATAGTTTGTACAGAGTTCCATACCGAACTCCCCTTATCAATACCATTGATCCTCAAACCATTTTGCAACCACCATCTCCACACACAGTCTTTACACCTGCAACATCCATCTTTCCGATAGATATCAAGTTTCTTGCTAGATTTGGAATGTGTAGCACTCCAAACAGAGTTCTAATCCTTCCATCCTTCAGTTTAGCTTGACTCTACCACGTCCAGTGATACTGGCTGGTGAATCATCTTCCAAGTACACATCTCCTCCATTGTACTTTTCATATTCACAGAACCACTCCCTATGAGGGGTCATATGACATGACGCACCTGAGTCAATCAACCATGTATCATGTTCTGAAGGATTACCCATGGAAGCTAGGTACACATCCCCTCCTTCTTCTGAGGAGTTCTTCACCTCTGTGGAAGGGATAACCTCATATCCCTTTGCTTTCTCAACATTCTTAGATCTGCAATCCTTTTTATAGTGCCCAACTTTACCGCATTTCCAGCACTTCCTTATTCCTTTTCCTGGCGATTTAGATCTACCCTTAGATTTAGATCTCCCCCCAGATCCTTTATTTTTGTTTCTCTCCTGGGGGTGACCTCTCACAGACAAGGCATCCATGCTATGATTATCCATGGTTTTTCGCCTCATCTCTTCTGATAGTATGGATGATACAATTTCATCAAATTTTAAGGTCGCCTGGCTAGAACTACCTATTGCAACAATTAGGTTGTCCTAGGAATTCAGCAAAGAACACAATAATGTAATACATTTATCTTCTTTAGCCATTTTAATACCAACAGAGGTTATCTGACTTACCAGAGTATTAGACATTCAAATGCTCTGTTACAGTGTCATTCTCGTCCATTCTGAGGTGAAACAACTTCTTTTGCAGAAACAACTTGTTCAGAAGGGATTTTGATTGATACAAACTCCCTAGTTTTTCCCATAGCTTTACTGCACTATCTTCACCAGATACATTCAACAACACAGAGTCTAATAAGCACAATTGTATTGTACTCCTCGCCCTTCTTTCTAGATTATCCCAATCTTGTTGTGACATTGCAGTGGGTTTCGTACCCGGATCCACAGCAATCCACTATTCCTAATCTACCAGAAGATCCTCCATTTTGAGCTTCCATAGCTCAAAATTCTGGCCGTTAAATTTCTCGATATCGATTCTTGAAGTGCTCATCATTCTCTTTCAATGCACAAATCAACACTGCAAATCTCCCATTAAATCCAGGTTTATCACAGACCCGAGATCTATCAACCGCGTTGAACCCTTAGCAGCAAAGGCGTCCCCCTGATGCCAAAATCGAGCTCTAATACCACATGTAAGTTTTAAACCTGTGTAGAGAAGCAAAGCATACAGATTCTTTTAAACAAAATAGAGATCACAACACATCATTCACACATAAACACAAAGATTTGCCCTGGAAACCATTAACCAAGAAAACCAGAAACCTTGGAGCCACACCTCCTATTTTCTCTTCATTACATTATGAAATCCTCACAATACAAAATATAGGTACTCCGCAACATCCAAATACCTAATCCGTTAATCCGGATTAGAAAAAAGACTCCAATCCCTTAACCGGGATTAAGTTACATATTTTTAGACAACTTCTAAAAATAGCCACAAACAGCTATAAATAGCCATAAAATCTATAAATAGCCAAAAAAAATTGCTCGCTGTGCTCGCATCGAAAACGGCCTAGCAGCCATTTCCGAACGGAAACAGGGCTTACGCCCTGTTTGCGTCAAAGATGCCTTTGGGATCGCTAAGCTGCAGCGCTGACATGCGCACCTTTCCTTCATACGCACATGCAAATAATATAACATATACCCAACAGTGAATTAATATTCCACACTCCTTGAAGATGATGCTCGCTCATCTTGCATGGCTTCAACGTGGTCATCCTGGTTCCTTCGAAACTCCAAATACATTGCATGGGATTTGAACATGGTCATAAGAAACGTGCATGGCCTCAACATGGCTCCACGTTTCTTATAAAATTCGATAATTGGAAGGTCCACTCAGCGTTGACCTATTCCAGGATCAATAACCGATTAAGCTTAATGTTGTAGTTAATATAACTGATTACTTTTAAAATTATTTGCTGAAATTAAGGTTGGCGTTTTATTTGCCACCAATGGATCGGTGTGATTCTTTTATTATTCGATAAGGAATGAAACTGTTCAAAGATTCCTACAGTCTTGGCCAACTACAATGAGGCTTGACATAAGCATTCACATACAGGCTTTTCAACTACAGTGAGGCTTAACATAAGGATTCACTTACATTGCGCTAACAATGCCAACACCAAACACCCTACTGTTGAAGAGTCCCAAAATACAGTGCCAACACCAAACACCCTAATGTAAACAAATGCTTAACAACACCACATCTTACCGAAGACTGTGAAGCCATAATTTTCAGTGTTCGGCACTTACATCCATTGATTGAATCACATCATGAATAAAGCTTTGGGTCAACAGACAAGCTTCAAAGTTTTGTCAGCCACAGCAAGGTGCTTCAGTTACAAGTTTAGTAGGAAGTTGGATTTAGTATAATAAACATCCATATGGGGTCCCAAGCCGTGCTTGCTCCTTCAGAGTTTCGGTCCTTGCAACCCCTAAAAATGTGGCTGGTTTAACAAAAATATGTTTCAGAACATTTTCTAACCTGTAATCTAAATTTAATGTCTTTGCATCCTACTCTCCTCAGCTTTATCAATAGCTTTAGTTCCATGTATATTCCACCAATGTTCCTTGTAGTATGTCTTTTTATGATGCTCTAATAGCCAGCCTCTAAAGCTATACTGGACGAGTTCTTTCTTGTTGCCGCACCGCCATAGCCAAGGAGGCGTGATACCGGACTGGTTCTTTCTTGTAGTTGCACTGCCATATCCAGAGGAGGCGTTGAGTTGAGTTCTTGGAAATTTGTTGATATTGGACCTCCTAAGTGAAATTGGAACAAGCATGATGTGTACCAAGAAAAGAGTCAGCGTGGAGCATGGCTAGTTTACTTTTGCATGTTGAGTGCCACGTAGAAATACACTACAGAGTGTCATATTAGCAAACAAGTGCATCCAAGCATGGTTTATAAGGAGCATAACAACATAACAAATTAATGTTAGTGATTTGTAGCATTACTTCATTTATTGATTCTAGCATTAGTTGTTTATTGAGATTTCTATGCTTTTCAGCACTAAACATAAGAAATCATATGTCTAATTTGGACCAGCCTCGGGATGAGGCCAAATAAGACTACCAAAAATTTCATTGGTGGAGATAAAGCTATCTTCTATGCTCTAATCCAAAAACTTCGAATAAATTTGTAAAAATGGTTAATATATGTTTTGGTTTATGCCCAACCCATTGATAACTTGAATCCTAACACAGAGGTTATGTTCAATACATATTCGTTCAATTGTTTGAAACCAAAAAAAACTATAGTCACATCCATCACTTTTTTATTAAAAAAAAAAAAATCGAGTATGAAACTAGAGCGTGCAATTTGCTATAACCTTTCTTAACAAATAATCTACGAGAGCTTAATATAATATAAGTTGGGACTCAATATTCCATCTACAATACAAATCTTTAAAAGATTCCTTAATCAAAGATACAAATCTAAAAAGAATAAGTTTAAAAAAAGTATAACATAATATTTAAATTCTCAATTGCTCGAGCTCCTCCCGAAACGGCCAAACCTATAGTTTCTACTAGTTTTTGTTCTTTGATCTCGTATTTATTCCTGTGACATTGTTCTGCAACCTACAGAACAAAAAGTTAGTATCAATATAAGAACTGAAGTTTAGCCATCTAAGAATCCAAAGTGAATGCAAGCTTAGCCTATAAAGTCAAGACAAGTTTAGCCTCATATACCTATCTTTTTGGGTTTTTGTTTAGCCTCATAAAAGAAATGGGCCTTGGCATAATGAATGCTTGAACGTGGAATGAAGTGTTCTTTGGTTATGTTCTTTTAATATATAAAGTGTCCACTCATAATTCGAAAAATACCAATCAAAGTTGGATAGCAGTGTTCTGGCTAACTAAGATTACTTGAAAAACGACCCATATTTAACCGAATCTTTATCCATATTTAAAATACTTGCTTTAATAGCTTATTTATAAGAACGACAACCTAGAAGTGGAGAGACCTTTTCAATCAAATTCGTTATACCACTTCAACTTTTAACTATTCTCTAGTAATCAGATTCCTAAAGCAAAGACTTGCTGCCTTTAGTAGCCTCCCTTGTTAGTATTTATTTCAACTTATGTGTGTTCGAATTGCCTAAATAAACCATAGATTGAATTTCCATGGAAAATATAACAAAGATGGGTTGTTTTCTCCATGCATGACTAAGCTTGGGATTACCGTGTGTTTGATAAAATGTCTCTAAATGAGTTTCTATATAATTTAAGGTTAATTATAATTTATTATCATTGTATCATTCATTTTTTTATCCATATAGTTATGTGGTTTTGGTTTAAAAGTACTTAGTTGGAATAAAATTGGTAAAGCTTTGTGTATCAATTTAATTTTAATCGATTGAAGTTATAGGCATTTATCTTTAGTTTCAAACTGACTTTGAAGGGCATATATACTATATGGAATTATAACCCTATTTTGAGTCTAAATATAATCTTCAGTTTTTTAGTGATCAATTTTGAGGAAATCTTGATTACCGTTAGGGGGTTTTGCTTGTAACTTGTAATATTTTTTTGCGTTTGTCTCTATAAAAGAAATTCAAAGAATATTATACCATAGTTTCTCTAGGTGTCCGTGTGTAAATGGTTTCATACAAAGTGTTCGATTAAACTATTTAACCAAAAAGCATGTTGGTTAAAAATTTATCTATTAGTTGCACTCGGGATTTGGTTGGACATATTCAAGAATAAAATTCTTAAATATGTTGTATCCATCTCATATTTTAATGTGTACTCGCGATTTCGTTGGACATGTGTATGAATAAAATTCTTAATATGTTGTATCAATCTCATATTTTAATGTGAAATCAATAGGATTTTCAATAAACTATTTAATTATGTCTTAATCCATAATCCTTGCAAGAGATTGCATACCGCGCGATTGATAAAAAGACCACAACGAATTGCATGATTCCTTGAAGATTGCTCAAGGGGATGGATGGAAAGGGTGAGCTATACAAAAGTATATAAATTTTTAGACATAGTTACATGCTTGACGTTGATGTTTATAAGAAATAGTGGTACAACATAAAAGAAAATTGTGCCAGAGATTTTATATATATATAATACATTTATAGTGAAAAAATATGTTTCATGTGGTTTGTTTACCTAATATAGGCTATAACTAAATATTTTAGTGAAATGGTGTTATATGATAATTGCTTGTAAACTAGCCTAGATCCAAATCCTAGGCTCTATTAAGCCTAGAGAGGGATCAAATCTTCTCCATATATGGTTTTAAAACCATTTGCAAGGCCTCCTAAACAACCCATGGTTTTATTGTATATGGTTTAGGAGGGTCTTGCAAATGGTTTTACAACCATGTGTAAGACATCCCAAACAAGCCATAGTTTTAATGTACATGGTTTAGGAGAGCCTTACAAATGGTTTTAAAACTATCTGTAAGGCGTCCTAAACAACCCATGGTTTTATTGTATATGGTTTAGGAGGCCTTGCACATGGTTTAAAACCATGGGTTGTTTAAGAGGCCTTGCACATGGTTTTAAAACCATGAGTTGTTTAGGAGGCGATGCACATTTTTTTGCGGATAATTAAATTTTTTAATTATTATTATTTTGTTAGGTAGAAACATTACAACATATCCCCAAATTGAGTTGTTTTTCTAGCCGATATTGTTTATCCCTCATATTAGGATGCCTTTTTGGCCTCCCTCATATTAGGTTGTTTTTTTGGCCGACATTAATTTTGGGGGATAATTAAATTTTTTATTTTTTATTATTTTGTTAGTTACAAGATCTCCCTCATATTAGGTTTTTTTTTGCCAACATTTATTTTGGTGGATAATTAAAATTTTTATTTTTTAATATTTTGTTAGTAACAAAAGTTACTCGACAAATGTTACAAGCTCTCCCTCATACTGGGTTGTAGAGCGCCTCTCAGTGCAACTAGTGTTATAGGATAATTATTTGTAAAATTGTGTTATAAAGGTATCGTCTAATTTTTCCCATACATTTTTTTGGAAGTTATAGCTTTTCTCATATATATATTTTTTGGGAAGTTACAAGAATTTTTTTCTTCTTTTCAATGCAGTTATAGGGAGGTAAATGCATTTTAATAAAATTGACTTTTGTTATGAGCCTTGATTCATCTAATAATGAAAAAAAAAGGTAATAGGATCTTTGTGTATTGTGTGGCATGGTTCTATTAATGATTTATGGGTCATGTTGGTTCATTTTTTTTTGTTGTTTTTGACAAAAACATAGAAGGATATTAATTTGAAGAACAAAATTGGCATAAAAAAATGGATATAAGATAGAAAGAAACCACTATGAAGTGTTGAAAATCCAATGATTTGCCTTGTTTATCACACTTTGGAATTTGTACTTAGAGTCATTTGATTTGGCCGGAAATTGATTATAGAAATCAAATGTGTCTAATCGTTTTACCTCTTCAAATAAAAATGGCGAGCATAAAAAACTTGTTCAATCTTCCACACACTTTAATTAATAGTGCACTCATATCAACTATTCAAATCATCAAAACTTCACTATGTCATGTATGCACATCATACAAAAAAAAATATTGATCTACTTCAAAATCATAACATGTTGTTAAAAGATTGATTGTAACTTCAACATCAAAATTCTAAACCTGTACTTCTTCAACATAATCCATTATTTAGATTAAATTTTGTTGAAAATGAACAAGAGATTTTCTAGCATCATATAGCTATGAGTCAAAGAAAGAAATTTTAGGAAGGCACCAAGGAGACATACAATGAATTTGATGAAGACACTAAGGAGGTAAAAGGTAATTTGGAAGACGAGGATAAGTTTGAGAATAAAGAAAAAATCATTAAGGCCATGGGAAGAGGTGTAGTTCAAAAGGAACAAATTTGGCTTATGATATGAAAATAATAAGTATAACTTATTTGATATTCATCATTACTCCATACGAGTTATATTTGTGAGTGCAAAATTTATTTGTGATGATTTGTGGCATCATACTATGGATGATGGTAAGAGGGAACTTAATGATGATAATGTAGAACATGATGATAATGATGTAATTGATGATGTTAATAATAACGATGCGAGTGATGATGATAAGTTGGATGAAGTACTTGAAATTAAGGATCATGACTTGAGGAACAAGAAGATCAAGATGATTATGTTGCAATTTATGTTGTTGATGATGATGCATTTGATGTTGTTATGTTGGATCATATACCTGCATAGTGTCAACCTTGTCTATTTTAATCTTACTCCATATAGTATATGTGGGAAGACAAATCTCCGTTGAAAAAGGTGTTTGAAGAATACGAAGATTAAAAGAAAACATGTAATTTTTTGGATAATTAGGTACTTAGTGCAAGATGTTGGAGAAAGGTTATTGTTAATCTCATCCATTGGTACATGAATGCTCAATCATAAAGGTATGCATACTGGGTGGAATAAATGTCATAGTTTAAGAATTGATGATTTAGGGCATGGATGGGGACCACTTGTTGTACTTTTTTAGGTTGAATGTTGAGTCTTTGAACTCTACTCAAATAAAAATGATCATCCTTTTCCACTTTCAAGGGAGGGTACATTGACATTGTTGATTTACAGGTCCAAGGACTTTTGATCTTTTAGTTGAAAAGTGACAAGACATTGATGATGGTTATCAAACTTCATGTTGTTGATTTATAGTTCCCATATTGACTTCTCATAATTCAATTGACAGGGGGAATATATTGATGATGATTGCCAAACTTCAAGTTTCAAATTCTACTTATTGATTTCAAGGACAATGATTTCTTCATCATTTTGGTATTTTAGTGATTCTGATCAACTAAGAATTATTTCAAAACATGATGATGGATTGACAATGGATTTAGGATTTGATGGTGTTGATACATATCACTCACATAGAGTTTTGAATTGGTAAATTTGGCCTTCAACACTTGATATTTTTCAAGATTTTTAGGATGTGGACAATATTTTGATGGAACTTTAGGATATTATTATGGATGGATGGTGTGTGTCTTTTTGGCTTTTGAGGAATTGACCACTTTCATATTTATGATTTTCATGATTTTTTTACAATTTGATTGACGATTTGGTTTTAGAATATGGAGCAATACTAATAGTTCGCCTAGTTTATTTCTTAGCATTTTGTTGGTAGGACTATGATTCAATTATTGTTAAATCATTCATATTTTTCTTATACACACATTTTTTTAAAAGTTATAGGATTAGGATGTTGATCAATAGTTTTTGTGTCAATTGTATTATTGATATTTTTTTAATTCCTTGCAAAAGACATGAGTTTTCTGCATTTTTGCTTGGCATATTTGATTGCTAAAAAGTTTCAAGATTTGAGATGTGTTGGATTTATGTTAAATTCACTTCTCATTAGGTATTTCTCTCATCAATTTGGGGTTCACATTAGTGAAAAATTACAAGTTATCTAGCTCGTCTATTATACATTTATTTTTTCTAGATTTTGTTTTTAGCATCTACTTTTGGTGGTTTTACAAATGGATTTTCATTGACACTCATGACGTTTCAGACCATGAGTATGATGTTGAAGGCATAAATACATGTTATCATATTATGTGCTAGAGTCTTTGTTATCTAGCTATTAATCTTGCATGGAATTACAAATAAGGGGGGATTGATATCAATACTACTCCTAATCATTAATCCCTAAGGATAGTTTATGATTATCTTGGGATGCATTCATTTTCCTAAGTAACTTATGGTTAAGTTATGTGGACAATTAAATGTGGTTATAGGAATATTATCATGTGAATTACATGTTAAATGGTTATTTTGGCTTCTTAAAATATTGCACGTACATACATACATATATATACGTATGTATATATATGTATGTATATATATATATGTATATATATGTATATATATGTATATATATGTATATATATATATATGTATGTATGTATGTATATATATGTATGTATGTATGTATGTATATATATATAT